>CAKNXH010059496.1:50945-82768 GCA_932178445.1 Andricus quercusramuli
TCTTATACTATCACTGCAAATTTCCGATTTTTTCACCTGGCTCAGGTGTCCAAACGCCCCAGGCAGCGCGTCTGGCATTTACGGGTTCCGAAAGAAGGGCCATTTCCCAGACATATAAGCGAAAAACTAGGACTTATACTCTCACTTCACGAAAAACGTCACCAGCTCTTGGACTAAGTGTTCTAGAACTATTACAGATTAGTTAAAGAAAGGATAATGAATAAAAGGGAGAGATAAACTCAAACTCAATAGAGAAAATGTAATCATCAAACAATTTTTACATGTATATAATAGAAATTGTCATCTTCTTCACTTTTTGAGAGAGGACTTGAATTGAAGTTATTATGCATGTTTGTAAAATAGTGAAAATTAACAAATTTTTCTTTCACAAGATTTTGATTCTTAATTTTTTGACGACAGAATACATTTCAATCTGAGGCTTTCTTTACAATTCACATTTTTCAGTAGTAGGAACTGATTTCAGTCAGACGAGTTACATATCTGCTATGGGCGAGAAAATTCGAGTCCTCTGGCTTTGACGTTAAAAAAATAAGTGAAGAAAAAATGGTAGCTCAATGAATGAAGGATCATTTTAAAGGTCAAAATTTTGTACGTTAATGAGCCTGAAACGAACATGCCAAACGAATTTTGTATAGCTTGCAGACCCGAAAATCCATTGAAAAGTAGGGAAATTTGACAGCTTTTAAAGACAGTGAACTTTGGAACATAGGTTTTTCATTGAAAAAATAATAGGAAAAATGTCAAAAAATTCGTGATGGTACCTCAAACATTTCTAAGCAAGTGCCCGTTAACAATTTACAGAATATAACAAATTATCCGTTTTTTGTACATAAATTTACAGTTTTTCTATCTTCAGTTCTAATGAAGATAAATTAGCGGTAGGTAGTTGAACTATTTGTAATTATTTACAATTTGATAGAAATACGTGCTTCTTTATCTCTTCTTGCAAATTGCGATATTTGAAGACAGTTTTGTATACTGGAAACAAATGTAAGAAACCAGCGGGGTGCCTTTTTTATGGGATCGTCCTCGTCTTTCTTGGAAGAACATGCTGAGGAAAGACGAGGACCATTCCATGAAAAAAGGCACCCCGCTGGTTTCTTACACTTGCTTACCAGTCTAAAAAACTTTCTTCAAACATCGCAATTTGCACGAAGAGAAAACGAAGCACATACTTCTATCAAATTGTAAATAATTACAAATAGTTCAACTAACTACCTTTAATTTAAATAACTTCATTATCTTCAATAAAACTGAAGATAGTACAGTTGTACACTGTTAAAAATTTCCGCATAAAACTTCCACTAGATGTATTGGAAGTTTATTTCTGAAATGTAGGGTAACGCTACAGTACATAATGTTGTAGTTTTCAAATTCAACAGATCATGCAGCGACACATGGGTCGGATGAGGCGCATGCGCACAATTTTCGACTTATGAACGCTACAATACATGTATTGGAATTCTCGACAGTGACTTCACGATTTACAATACTTACAATACATGTATTGCCATTTCGGCATTCCAATACCGTGTTTGCAATTTTGCCTTACGCTTGTATTATAGAAGTGTTGGAGAATTCCAAACATTTTTAACAGTGTATATTTATGTACAAAAAACGAAAAATTTGTTATATTCTGCAAATTTTTCAACGACAATTTGTTCAGAAACGTTTAAGTACCACAATGAATTTCTTTAGATTGTCCCTATTGTTTTTTCAATAAAAAACTATGTTCCAAAGTTCACTGTCTTTAAAAGTTGTCAAATGTCCCTACTTTTTAACAGATTTTCAGGTCTGTGTGCAATAAAATTTTTTGTGGCATATTCGTTCCAGGCTCATTAACGTACAACATTTTGACCTTTAAAATGATCCTTTATTCATTGAGCTACCATTTTTTCTTCACTTACGTTTTTAACGTCAAAGCCAGAGGACACGAATGTTCTCGCCGATAGTAGTCAGGTTTTTTTGTGTTCCAGTCTCTGTATCTCTTGGCAATGGGTTTGGTAATTTGATTATATCTAGAGTGCTATATTTTGACTACTGAAGGCCATGCCATACTAACTCGATTCCAACCTTACCGACACTTTTTTTGGAATTTACGTCCACACGAAAGGAGATATCGAGTTGAAAATTTGTAAAATTAAAAGAAAGGCACTAACGAACGTTTGCATGCTTCTAGTTTCTTCAGAATTCTAACAAAAATTATTTTCAAACATTTTTTTTAATGATAAAAATGTCCAACAATGTAAACTTTCCTTAGTGTCTTGTATTTGCTTCCCAAAATTTTTAATTCCATATTCCATTACGTGTTGACGTAAGTGGTTCAAAAAAAAAATTCAAACTGACCTAAAAATCTCCTTATGCGTACTTATTTATTATATTTTCCTTTCAGCAATAATATTTTTTTGTGTAAACCAAATATTTAATGCTTTATTATCCGTTATGTCTCTCAAAAATGTATATGGGAGACTATTCTGCAGTAAATAATTTTAATTAGCTAGAAAACTATCCAAGAATGTTGATAGGTTATTTGAATATGATATTTTGGCAATGATACTACCATGCCTGACGAATTTCCATTGAAAAAGTATCATTACCTATTGTGTTTGTATCTAAATTAAACTATTATGACGTATTTTATTACATTAGCATCGACATTTGAGGCTTAATGAACATTATTTATGCGGCGAAAAATATTGATTTTATCATTAATCAATATTTCAGTATTTCTTGGAAAAGTGATTTTTTTATAAATAAAGTGCTTCTTCTAAAAAGTTCAACAACGATGACTTTAGCATAAGCTTTGCATCCTTGCGATTTTATCCAATTTACAGATCGTGGTTTTTGTTTGTTTATTTCACTTTAAAGAGGTTTTAAATTCTAGTGTTTCTAATCAAGTAATCCAGCTTAAATATAAATTATTAGTATTTGCAAAGAACCTAAATTGAGGCTTTTAAGATTATGGCGAATATGGTTTTGTCGAAATGCCGCATTTGTCTGCCATAATAAGTTAGATATAGGTGTTACCTCGTACCCACTCGTACCAACCTCACAAAATGTCATAAATGAGAGAGTTTAACAATGTTAGCTGTTCAGATTTTTTGAAAATTAATAATAGTTTTCACCATTTCTGATTAATAAAATAATTCGCAGTGTCTCGTCGTCCCGAAATTCGGGATGACTAGTGCAATATTTTTCATAAGCTTGGCTAGTCGTCCCGAATTTTCGGGTAAGGGCGGGAAGGCACCCCTGTGACTGGCCATAGAAATAATGTTGGTGAAACACCTACCCCTTTTCCAAGGTTTCGTGGGGCGGGAAGGCACCCCTGTGACTGGCCACATAAATAATATTGGTACAACCCCTCCCCCCCCCCCCAATTTTTCGGAACGACTAGACACAGCCAAAATGATTTCAAGTGAGTATATACTTATGATACATTCTAACTATAAATAATTAAGTATTCTGTCATGCCCAGGTGTAATACCAGAAGCGATTATCTATTGTTGTATTGACATGTAAATATTGGATCTTTGACGACTTCCAATAAAAATCGATACTACAACTCAGTGATTTATTTGATGAAAATTGTGCCCATGGGAATGGTTAATTGAATATACAGGCATAATTTAAATATGAAAATCTTTCCTTTTTGTTGCAAGTCGACGCGGTTAAACGCTGTGGCAATTTTGGCTACCTTCCCTATATGATCGTCTTCGTGATCGTCTTCATTTGATTCTTAATGCACAGCCAAAAAGAGGTACTTGTTTTTTCAGTAGTAAAAGCGAATTTAGTGCGTCAATCTATTTCAGTGCAATTCCTGCATCTTCTTCCTCATCTTTTTGATGGTTTTACGAATTTTTTCACACATAGGGACAGAAAGCAGAAAAAAATTGTCACAAAGTAAAACGCCTTTATTCTACGGTTAGGCAGTTGAAAGGAGTATAGCAGTTCATTTCTAACTACATGTATTACTTTTTTATAAAAGTAAAATGATAGTATTAATTTTCATGCAATTTTCCTTTTATCACATATTTGTTGCAAAATTGCTGAATTACCTCTGCAATGTTCAAAGCAAAACGTCTAGCGTATACGACGATTCAACACTTTTACTTCGAATTTTGTAGTTTTTCAAAGTTTGTAAATCAATTTCATATGAAATTTCCCATTTCAAAATGTCAAGGTTTAGTTGAGTTTAAAACCCGATGGTTCCCACAAGCAACGACGAGAACACGCGACTGCCAAAGTTCTCGTAACCTAACCCGGGTGTAGTTCGCGACGTCGCTCCCCCACATACCAATTGTGGCTTTGCTATAGAACGCAGTATAATACAGCGATGAATAGCAGATACCACCACATCCTTCGACCTTTGGGTCGCTTTGAATAGCATCGAGTCAGCTAAACTGTACGATAGTATAGGTATGTATATACTCACATAATCCGCTATAAATAAATTAATACAATATAGGCTGAAATGAAAATGCTAAAATTAATCAAATCATTTGAACCAAGCAAAAAAAAGTTATTTTGCCATCCGGAATAAGAAGAAAGCTAATTTTGAACCTAGTTAATACGTTCCTATTCGGGTTTTTATTTAAAAAGTCTGGATTTTAAAAAATCATAAAGTTTTACCTAGGCGAAAAAAATGATCACGAATTTTTTGTATACACAGTTTTCAGTAGTGAACAACAATTAAAAATTGAAAATTAAAAAATTCTGTACAATTTACAATTTTTTGCAAATGTGTATATACATGTTTTTTTTTAATTTACTTAATAGCATATTTAACGAAAAGATGTAGCGTAAAGGAACCAATAGCCGAAGAAATAGTCAGCCTCCAGCTTTGTTATCCTCTTTGTTATAAACGAAAACTCTTAAAACTTTGAAACTTGTTTGTCTAGACAGAGAAGTTAGCCAGCTTTAATTTGTGTATGCATTTTTACACAGGAAATTCAAGTCTAAAATAAAAATGTCGACAAAAAGACAATGTGCTAAGATCACAATTTCTCAAGGTGTACTCCCCAATCGCTCTAGACTGCGTAGGGTGCGCGACCATCGGATCTCGCGCCTTGCGCTCGATAATGTATTTACCTCGCGTATCACGCTTGGTCTTTGTCCGTCGCCAACATTTATGCATGGACGCATCAAAGCAAAAGGTCAAACCATTGGGAACTCTAATTTGGCGATTATAAATTCTATTTTGGTACAGTTCATTCGGCTTTAACGAATACATTCTAATCCCTGTCTCTCGTACCTTGCACTTGATTAACGCTTGTCATTTCCCATACATTTTAATTTGTTCCTTTTAATGGCCTTTTTCTCAATTGAAACGCAAGCTGCGTGTCTTATCAAACATGGTCCAAAGAAAATTTGTAGATCTAATTTAGACAAACAATTCTGTCATGAAACATTTATTATACCCTGTGTCGTTTTTCCATAAATTAAAATTTATTATATGTAATGTTTTTTTTCCTGATTAAACCGAAAAACGCGCATCACGTAAAAAATGGTCACCAGCCTTTCTTTGATTTCATGGCCTTTACTTTGAAATAGCAAAATTTTAAATGTTTTCATTTTGAAATAAAAATATTATTATTATTTCACTATCAAGCCAACCTTCCGGGGTTAAATTCTACTTCATTTTGAAGATGTGGACATTAAAACTTTGAAAATTCAACAAATTTCAATTCTGAAGATTATATTTTATAAATGCGTAAATACAATTTGTTAACATTTGAAAATGATTTAACTCTTCAACGAACGCGTTTTTTATGAAATAATTTCTTTCTTAACAGTTGGTCTTAAATTGTTCGAAAAAACTACTTTTTTATGATAGTAATGGCCCTTAGATGTTATAAGTATCGAATGTAAGAAATTTTAAGTGTCAACTTTTTTGTTAGTCATTACAAAATTATAAAAGAAATACAAACAAATGAAACTTCCGTGATTAAATATTAAAATCTATAAAGATTTTTTCAGAAAAACAATTATTTATTATCAAATTACTTTGAAAAAGTATAACGACTGTTGTTTCTCGCGCTTCGCGCTCGGTCTTTGTACTTCCCTACATTTACACAACATCTTTGAAAATTAAATGTGAAATCATCGACAGTAGTAATTTGGTGATTGTGAATTCTCTTTTGTTAAAGCTCCTTCGGCTTTAACAAACACATTCTCATCACGTATCTCGTGCTTAGCACTCGAATCACGTTTGTCCAATATGCACATTTTTCTATATTATGTTCAACTTTACTGTATTAAATGTAGACTATATTAATATGTGTATCTTGGTTCCGAACTGCTCATTCAGATATAGCAAAATAAAGTACACATTTTTTTCATGATTACTCTACTTAATATTCGTTCCTTATTTGCCATTAATCTCTAGTCGTTTTACAAAAATTTGACTTCTTTCTTCGTAATGTTATTTTTCACGATTAAATCAAAAACTATACGTCCTATAAGAAAATGCATCAAAGCAAATTTGTAAATATAATTTAGACAAACAAATTATGACTTCAGCTTAAGCCCGATTTTAAAACAAAACTGGAGTACACATATTTTCAAATATTATTCCTCTGTTCGTAACTGCTGAATTGGACAGAACAAAATAAAGCAAATGTATTTTATTAGTTGTTCTTTATTTCACAATATTTTTTTTGTATTTACTGTACAGAGTGTATATAAACAAATTTCTTTTAGGTAAACAAAAAGGTTTCCTTTATACCTATTTTTGTTGTTGCATAGTTTAGATGGAAAATGGAATTTTTAATAACATTTGTTTTGATGAAATCCACGAAAGTTATTTTTCACATAAAAACAATACCCTCTCATCATGATGAGAATGTAATAATTCATTACTTTTTGTGCGATCAAAAATTGAATTTTCGATTTTTTCAAGGAAATTCAAAAGGTTGTCATGAAATTCTTGTAGGGCTTTCAAAAAGTAACGTCCATGGAATTCCTGAATTTTGAAAAAAATGGTCTAAAAAATTTTGAAAATGCTCTAACTTTTTGAATTTCTATCGATAATAGCTGGTTAACGAACTCGATCTTTCTTTTTGGTTCCCGAAACTGTGCGAAAGCACAATCCAATCCAATGAGTCTTTCAAAAGTTATCCGATATACAGACCACGACAACGACAACGACGACGACAACGACAGACAGGGGGCCTGAAAACGTCAACATTTGATGGATTCCACAAGTCATTTTTCACATGAAATCAATACCTTCTCATTATGATGAGAATGTAAAAAAAACATTTCTCTAGTAAATTATCAAAAATGTCTGTGAAATAATGGGAGTTATAATTCTATTTTTGTTTGACGCACATAATTATATCCTGAATGGAATCTGTTTGCAGGAAAAAGATTACTGCTGACAGAACATATGCATAGGTATAGTATGGTGGAAATAAATATTTATTGCTCTTGAATAAAATTGATTCTTAATGAATATTTCCTCTCTCTGTATTGTGACACGTACCATTGAATAAACGATAGAACGTAATTTCGAGAATGATTGATCTGTTGCGCCAGTTTTGATTTGGGTCACGTTATTTAAATATGAAGTTCAAATCATAGTGGAATAAAAAAATCTCTCAAACTTTATATACACAATATTGTCAGTGACATTTTCCTGGATGGCAATCGCTCCCAGGGGGACCCTGCGGTGGTATATAGTATATGGATTGACTTACGGAAAGCTTTCGATTCAACCTCTCATAGCCATAGACGAATCGTCCGTCTCTGGAAAAGCTTAAAGGTTCATCCACACATGGTGAGATGTATAGAGAGATTTATGCCCCTTTGGAAAACTAGAACAAGGTCACCTTCCAGAGGGGCGTCTTTCAGGGCGACACCATGAGCCCTCTCCTTTTTCGCATCACAGTTCGGCCACCATCTCTCAAACAACGTAACTCTCCTGCGTACTTCTGCGGCGACACTAATCATCGAGAGCGTAAGGTGAGTCACGTAGGTTATCTGTCTTTCTTTCTCCTTAGGAAGCGTGAATGTCAAGGAATTAGAGTAAGCGAGACACTCGCATGTGGAAAACAAATTACGGGTTTCCACATGCGAGTGTCGCGCTCACTCTAATCCCTTTACATTGACGCTTCTTAAAGAGGGAGAAAGACAGGTAACCTACGATCCGCCGGGCTAAGGTCACTCATGTATTTTCGATGGATGACGTGAATATTTATGCGTCTGGTGCAAGCCAACTTCAACGTGATTTAAATATCGTCAACGAGTACACAAGAGAAATTGGTACCTGAGCATGCCTCAAAGCCGCATTCATGACGTAACATCAGTGAAGGAGTCTTTTCGAACAAGGCATCTGCGACCAACATGATTGCCGTCCCAGTTCTACTCTACTCGTTTGGGGTGGTTCAATTGAAGAAGAACGAGTTTACGACCCTTGATATTACCACGCGTAAGATCATACATATGCAGAAGAGCTTGCATATCAATTCGTCCGTTGCGCGATTATATATCTCACTCCGTCAAGGCGGCCGCGGACTTCTGAATCTCCAATGTCTTGATAACCGAATTGTTCTAAGTAAAGCTTAAATCGAGGACCATTTCGCTGGCCCCACCACCCACGCAAATTCAACTTTTTTTGAGCCCAATATTTAGTGCAGAATTTGTTAAAATTTGTTCAACCAAAATTAGAATTTGTGTAACAATGGAAGTACCTGATAACTCAAAAAGCACTGGCGGGGCAAGCGAAACGTTTCGCTGGCCCCGAAATTATCCAAAATCAACTTTATATAAGCGTATTATTTTCGTCTTAATTTGTTCAAATTTGTGCAACCATATCCAACCCCTAAAAACTACCGCCTATGCGGCAAACACTATGGCGGGCTAGCGAAACGTTTCGCTGGCCCCAACATTATCCAAAATAAACTTTATATGAGCATAATATTTTCGCCTTAATTTGTTCAAATTTGTGCAATTAAATTTAACCCCTAAAAACTACCACCTATGCAACAAACACTTTGGCGGGGCCAGCGAAACGTTACGCTGGCCCCGACATTATCCAATATCAACTTTATATGAGCGTATTATTTTCATCTTAATTTGTTTAAATTTGTGCCGGGGCTGGTGGAATATTTTGCTGGCTCCGCCATGATGTTTGCTGCATAGAGGGTAGTTTTTGGGGGTTGAAGTTGGTTGCACAAATTTGAACGAATTAAGACGAATATAATACGCTCATTTAAAGTTGATTTTGGACAATATCGCGGCTGGCGAAATATTTCGCTGGCTCCGCCATATTGTTTGCCGCATAGGGAGTGGTTTTTAGGGGTTGGAGTTGGGTGCACAAACTTGAAAAAATTAAAACGAAAATTGTACGCTCATATAAAGTTGATTTTGGACAGTGTCACGGCTGGCGAAATATTTTGCTGGCTCTGGCATAGTGTTTGCTGCATAGGGGGTAGTTTTTAGAGGTTGGAATTGATTGCACAAATTTGAACAAATTAAGACGAAAATAATACGCTCATATAAAGCTGAATTTTAGATGATGTCGGGGCCAGCGATACGTTGCACTGGCCCCGCCAAAGTGTTTGTTGCATAGGGGGTAGTTTTTAGGACTTGGATTTAGTTGCACAAACTTGAACAAATTAAGGCCATACCACGCTGGAAACACCAGTTCCCGTTAGATCACTGAAGTTAAGCAGTGTTGGGCGCGGTTAGTACTTGGATGGGTGACCGTTCGAGAATAATACTACTGCGTTGCTGTTGGCGGTCGTGGGTGTGGTGAACCCACACTTGTAGTTATTTACTACAAGAAACTATCCACCTAGAAACACTACCCGAATCGGGTAGTGTCACGCCTACCCCTAGAGGCTCGCCGGAAGGGAAACGGCTTAATGGTATAAAAAAAAATGCGAAGATAATACGCTCATATAAATTTGATTTTGGACAGTGTCGAGGCTGGCGGAATATTTTGCTGGCTCTGCCATGTTGTTTGCTGCATAGGGGTGGTTTTTGAGGGTTGAAGTTGGTTGAAAAAATTTGAACAATTCAAGGCGAAAATAATAGGCTCGTATTAAGTTGCTTTTGGACAGTGTCGGGGCTGGTGGAATATTTTTCTGGCTCTGCCATGATGTTTTCTGCATAAGGGGTAGTTTTTAGGGGTTGGAGTTGGTTGCAAAAATCTGAACAAATTAAGAAAAAAAATAACACGCTCATATAAAGTTGATTTTGGATAATGTCGGGGCCAGCGAAACGTTTCGCTGGCTCCGCCATAGTGTTTGCTGCATAGGGGGTAGTTTTTAGGGGTTGGATTTGGTTGCACAAATTTTAACAAATTATGACGAAAATAATACGCTCATATAAAGTTGATTTTGGATAATTTTGGGGCCAGCAAAAGGTTTTGCTGGCCCTGCCAGTATTTTTTTGAGTTATCAGGTACTTCCAGTGTTGTACAAATTCTAATTATGGTTGAACAAATTTGAACAAATTCTGCACTAAATATTAGGCCCAAAAAAAGTTGAATTTGCGTGGGTGGTGAGGCCAGCGAAATGATCCTCTTAAATCGTTGCGAATGGTAGAGATCCTCTCCTAAAAAACGTCAGGAAACACGAGATTATTCACAAAGGAGCGTCACTTTGCTAAGCCGCGGAGCAGGCGGCCGAGACCCTTGGCCTGAATTTTAACATCAGAAGTGTGGGAAGTGCATTATTCCATCTAGATGCCTCATATTGTTGAAAAAATGAGAGATGGTTTTATAAAAAAACTAATGTAAAGACTTCTGAATTTTCTTTTCTTATTATGTTCATTGTTACCCCCTACCGGATAGGTAAAACCAGGAGGTTTTCCTATTTATTATATCGGGTTTTCCCCTGACCCACCTCTCGTTTATACCCTAGTTGCTCATGCAATTTATAGTTTATAGGTTTTGTATAACAGATCAGGTACTGCCGAATTACCGTCTGTCCGCCGTCCCTCCAGTTCTCCACCCCCTATGCTGCTTATAATGTATTATTGCATTCCTCAACTATCTATACTATAATTCTTCTACCGAACATTATTTACCCCACCAATCTCTATTCATCGAAACTGGACACCGTTGATGAATCATTTATCACTTTAGTTTACAATAATCCTTTAGAATTCACAGGTCGGAACTCGAACCAATAGTTAACATCACTCTAAGAAATGTAGTGTGTCAAAGCTTGGTCTCAGCAAGAGGTTGCAAGTGCCCGGCAAGAAAGTCAAAACGGAACTGCTGCAAGAAAAAGCTGGATGCCGCCCAGCCAACCGAGCGCGCCACCAAAAAAACAAAACTACGCCTCACACCCGCGGTCACAATGTCTCGAGCGACAGACACTGAGTGTAGTTCCACCGACCAAGCTTCAGCGGCGTGGCGTCGCTTATACGTAAGTGGCATGGCGTATCCAGTGGCTTAGAGGTGGAGGGGGTAAACAGGAGTAAGCGAGAAGTCCGAGAGTGGTATCCGCCTTCTCTTTCCAACCTATGTATCCCCTCCACCTCTCTAAGCCCCTGGATACGCCACGCCACTCACGTATGAGCGACGCCACGCCGCCGAAGCTTGGTCGGTGGAACTGTACTCATAAACACAGTATCTATACATGGACGGTTTGTCTGCTCTTGGCGTAAAACGCACTATTCTGTCTCTTCCTTTTACACTAAAGCGCGTAGATAGAAAGAGAAACAATATCGTCAAGGACAAACTCCCAACAATCACAAACCGTATTTGGAACAGTAAACATTTCTCAATTATTATAAAAATTATTTGAGATTTTAACCAAATCGAATTGAATAGTCTAAAAAAATTATTAAGATTCCTCAATACCGAGTTTACAACTGAATGAGCCAAACTGTCCCAAAAAACTAAAAATGAAAAGGCGCCAAACGGCACCACAAGATCAGGTATATTGAAAAAGGGGCCAAACTTTACGATTATATTGAAAACAGCAAAGGGTCCAAATTGTCCCAAGAAAATAAAAAAGAATAGGCTTCGAACTGCGCTCTATGCTTAAGAAAAATAGAAAGTCTAAACTGCCCTAAAAAACGTATGGGTCAAACTTTCCCATTTAATTAAAGGCAAGTGGTCAAACATCTCCAAAAAACTAAAAATGAAAAGGCGTCAAACCACGCATTTTATCCAGACATAGATAACTTGAGGTATATCAGATTTATGAAATTAATTAATTGAAAAGGTTCTTTTTCAAGCATTTATAGTATAGAATATTTTTCATTCTTATCTGAATAAGTACCAGAGTCGAAATTTAGGCCCTACTTTGAACCTATAACTCCTACCTTAGTAGGCGCTGGATCAGCAAAGTAGGTTGAAAATAAGCAGTGATTTCAATTCAATTTAGACCCTACTTTGACGCTAAAAATGTCCGAAATCGGCCGTTTTTCCACGATTAGCGTCAAAGTAGGGTCTAAATTAGAACCTACATTGGTGCTCCAGGCCCTACCCTACATTGGCGCTCTAGACCCTACCTTGGTGCTCCATCCCCTACACTGGCAATAATAATAATAATGATATAAATAATAATGGCGGAATTTCCGTAATGGTTATAAATTTTTATTTCGAGTTCCCTTCTCTACTATCAACTGTACCTCAGGAACTTAATATTGGAACAAAACTCATGAAGTATACAATTCTTTGTTTGTAATGTTTTTTATCATACCTATAATTTGAAAACTCATGTGTCAAATATCGCGGATCTTCACTTCAGTTTAGTGGAAAGATTCCTCAAGAGAATGAAACCGATTTGGGTTGAAATTACAGACTAGTCTGACAATTTTTTATTTAATTTTTTTCTCCGTAACCTCCAAATTTGATTGTCTTTCGCAAGTCGAAAATCTTATTTATATTCTTTTCTGACTACTTCCGATGATAGCATTCGATAACTTGAGGCTCAAATAGAAACTTTAGTTTCGGTTTTGTAAGAAAATTAACATTTTCATAAAGAATCCTTTCCTTTTTGCTAACAGATACTTTGTTACTGCTAATATCGAGAAACTGACCAATTCACACAGTCGCAAACCAATCCAGTTTTTAAAATCTTAATCTGCCAATGACAGATACGCAATTCACAAAGTCGTCTTTTCGATGGGTTCTTGTTTCCTGGGTGTAGCTTCTAAATATTCAAAGTAGGGCCTGTAGGTTCAAACGGAGTCAAAGTAGGCTCTAATGTTTCATTCTCTAGGAGTATAAACCTCAAAGTAGGGGCTATAGATTTAAATAGCGTCAAAGTAGGTTTTAATGAGGAGCTGCAGGTTCAATGTAGGGTCTAAATTTCGACTCGGGTAGGTATTGGTTATATGTGAAAATTGAGTTTTGCGGATTTCATCGAATCTCGACGTTTTTGGACTCACTGATGAAGAAAAAATGCGGTTTACTTCGGTGTCTACCTGTCGTAGTTGTCGTCGTTGTAGTCTGTAAACACGGTAACTTTCAAAGGAATTATCCGATTATACTTCCCTTTGGCACATTGTTTTAAGGCCTGAAAACGGACGAGTTCGTTACTCAGCCATTTTGACCAACGGTTTTGGTTTTATCAATTAAAAATGTTTTTTTTTTAATCAAAAAATTCATTTTCCAGAAAAACTATACAAGATATGAAAAACTTGTTAAAAAGCAATATTATCAATGTCAAAAAGATGAACAAATATGTTCGATATCTACCATTTTTTTATAAAACACATATTTTTTGTTTTTATTGTCAAAAATGTTATTAAAAATAAACAGCTCCCTTTGACGATCAAAATATGCAAGATACAAAAAACTGAATGCGCAAAAATTGTTCACCCAAAAAAGTTCTACAACTTTGTTGTTTATCATTTCTTGATATGACGCGTGGTTTTTATTTTAATCTTAAAACATAACATTACAAATTTTTGAAATAAAATTTTGGGATAAGCTAGAGTTTTATTCCTAAAATATAAGTGAAAACTGCGGTGGACATAGTTGATGCAAATTCCGGTGACAAGAATAAATATATCTTTGAAAAATTATTTAGAGAATTCAAATTATCAAAAAAAAATTTGTCGAAAGTTCTGAATAGTTTGTAAAATCATTAGGCTAAGAAAATGAAATATAACTATGGAATGTTTAGGAAAACTAATCAAAGGATTTTCAAATAGAATAATTCGTGATAAGAATCATTTTTAGTCTGGATTTTTTCGCGATTCTCATATTTTAAGACACTATTTACTTTTAAAAAAAAATATGAAATATAATATTCCAAGCGTCAAGGCTATGACATTAGCAAGGAACAATACTTCCCAAGTTAATTGGAAATGACCCATATGTAGTTACAAAATATGATCGATAATATTAAATGACTTTCTTTCATATACTATAAATATTTGCATGCTTCCGATGAGAAGGTACCATAAAACGATAAGGGGAGGAACGAATCGACGCAAGAAGCGCGCGCGTGTGTGTATTGGTATTTATCGATTATACTATATAATTGAAGCTTGACAGTTTGTTTTTTTTCTCACATCTTTTCCAGTGCTTCTGCATATAGATTATTTTTGTTATGTATACATCTTATATCGAGGCTTCTATAGCTTACTGACACGCAAGAAACCAGTCAAGGGAAAATTTTAGTTTCTCATCCAGTGAATTATTTTATACGAAATCATTTTATGTTCGTGAGAGCAATAAAAGGGTTACGAAAGTGAGATATTTGAGCTTTTCTGTGAGATGAAGAAGTTTAGGGGCCTTGCGTGATTGCGTATTTTTAATTATTTATATTTGAAAGCCTGATTCTAAAATCGTTTAATTTTTAATCCTGAAATTGGCTAGTTTTAACTTTTATATCACCCAATATTAATTATTCGCATCAAATATGAGCATTTATGTGTATAATGCTAATTTTTTCTGTAAAACATCTTGAAAATTATGCACTATTATATATCACTTATATATCACTATATTATCACTTTTTATGGAATCTAAATTGCATTTTTATTACTTTGTGGAATGTAACCCAAACTGCTGTCCAAACTAAAAAGATACATAAGTGACATGTTTATGAAAAGATTCGTAGGACAAAGCTGCGTCCAACTGTGTTGATAAAATCGATTAGTTAATAATATTTATTGCAAAATAAGATTGTTTATGAATTAGGAAAGTCGAAAAAGTTGAGAAATACAACATAAAAAGTTACGCAAAGCACTTTGCGTGTCCTAAAATGTGTACGAGGCATGTAATACGTCATCAGCATACAAATAAAAAAGAACCTAAAGTACTTTGCGTCTTTTTTGCCTTATTGAAGTGAGCGAGTACGGAGCGAATTTACAAACGAAAGGAATCGCTTGCCCTTTCGTATATGATCGGCAATCCAAGGGAAATAAGTCCCGGCTAGATTCGGCTATACATTAGCGATGATCGTTCAGGTAAGTTCGGGACAGCCGCTGAACATACAGTGTCCCTTGCGTATATTTTGTTGTTGTATTTTGAGGCTGTGCTCAAGCTCTTCGACAAAGGCATCGTCCGCAAGTGACTTTGTGTTCTGTCCGCCTTGTATTTTCGACTTTCCGCGACTATTAAAAAAGCGCAATTCCATTTTCTGATAGATATTGTTTAAAAACTCAATTTTGAATTGCATAATAGGAAAAAGCGCATTATTTTCACCCAAATAGTGTATTTAGATTATTCAAAATTTTATTCGATTTTAGAGTTCTTTGGGCAAAGAGTTTTCCACCATTTTCTCAGTTCGAGTGAGATTGGACTTATATATCCTTTTAGTTTTTATGGCAGCATACAAACCCATAAGAAATAAAATTGCTGCCAATCGCGGCCCACTGGGCCTTTTCCGCCGGCTTGGCGAGGGGCTGCTGTGAACTTTCTCTTACCAAAGTGTAATCTGCAACCGAGAATCAGGAGCTAGCTCAGCTAGCCTCTTCGGCGGGCTTTGATCAGGATATACGAGGCGAATGCAGAGATCGGAATCTGAATTGCACCATAAGAGTCCGAACCGTTTGTGTATTTCGGGTCCAGTAAAAAGGAGGCTGTGCCCCATAGTGGAGCTTATTTGAAATTCTATCTGAAAACTATAGAACTTCAGATCGAAATTACCTGGATTCGGAATCAGGAACCTAAAAAACCGAGAGTAGCGATTGTTAGTTAAATCGGTTTTGTTTTGAAATTTTGGTCCGCCATATTGGATCAGCTATTTTTAATTTTGAAATTATTTCATTGGATTTTAATTCGGAGACTTGAAAAATACCGATTACCATTTTTCCATTCAATCAGTGTTGTTTAAAAATTTTTGTCATTTACATGTCAGATCCATATTAGGCATGCAAAAATCTATATGAAAACATCTGTAACACATTACACACTACCGTGCAAAAAACTTTGGATACTTGATAATTAGAACATCAAGTGCCCTTTC
The DNA here is from genome assembly GCA_932178445.1 of Andricus quercusramuli. Taxonomy (NCBI): domain Eukaryota; kingdom Metazoa; phylum Arthropoda; class Insecta; order Hymenoptera; family Cynipidae; genus Andricus; species Andricus quercusramuli. Next base: position 67,352 of record CAKNXH010059496.1, read on the forward strand.
CCAATCAGATCTGCCCATTTCCGGAGTTGAGCTATCCACGACGTATCCATTCGGGTCTATCGCATCAAATAAAGAATTAGAATGCTCTTCCCGATTTGTACCGGTGAGGCTCCTCGAGCCTTACGCCCGAGAGTGTAGCAGCGATAACACTGGATCTCTTCGCTATGCTCCTTCACCTGGGATTTCAGCCACCCCATTTCTTATCATACCACCTTTATGTTTGCAGCAAGAGCGACATCCATCTCGACGTTTGCTAGGATGAAGCCCCTGAAACTCTTTTTCGTAAGGTTCATCTTGGTGGGACCACCGGTTTGCCCTCCAAGAAACATTTTAAAGTCTTCCTTAACGTTCGCAAACTCGGTTGTTTTCCATGAGATCGCGGATCAGCAATTGGGTCATGGGTACCATTAGCTTGACGCTGTTTTTGGAACCCAAAGGCTTGCGACATTGCCGAGCTAAACTTGGCCTTGTTTTCAGCCGTTGACCTCAATTCCAGAAGGACATCTCCATTTTTGTCTCCCGGGCTACCTTGACTTCGATATCATGCTCGTCCGATGTTAAATTTTCCTATATTTTTCAGAACATTCGCAAATATTTTCTCTTGGAGGCTGCTTTGATATTAATTGAGGGTCCGGATGCAATAACCGACGGGACGCGAGAAATTATCTGAAACTCAAATTTGAAGAAAACCTCTCGAGAAAAATATGAGCTTATAGAGGTTAATGAAGAGCACAATTTTTGTATAAACATTTTTTTGTGTGATTTCAACTTTGTGAAAAATAAAATATAAACTGCAAATTTCGACGAGTGGAGTTTAATGCGTTCTTTAAAATAAACTTGCAGTAACTTTTGTTCGTTTCAACGAAATTACTTCAAATTTGAACCCCAAGACTACGAAGTTCGATTCGTGCATAAAAAACTTAATTGTTTACCAATATATCGATGTTTGTCAATAGCTATTTAATGACATGCTTTTTCACGTTGGTTGGGGAAAAGTATCGAGGGAATTTTGGAGTTCGAACAACTTTCCGTGGAGAAGTTCTTCATAAGGGTTGGAAGAAGTTTTTTGGGAAGTTTCATGTTTTTTGAGCAAAAAATGAGCGAGCCAGCGTAGGTTAAAGTGAACGTGCGAAAAACTCGGTCGTCTTCCGTCCCGTCTCGAGCGTGAGCGTTTGCGAGTGCAAAAAGAACAAACACATGTCGAGGACGGGCAGGCAAACAAATATGAAATCTAGCGCATTCTTTCTTTAGTGTTGACCAATGTTTTTAAATTTTGTTCGATGTCCTTTGTTTTTGTCTTCTGAGCAAAAAAAAATTAAAAACCGACGGTCTGGATCGATAAACGCGATCAGCGTTCGAGATTGGGTGAAAGTATTGTCCAAACGTGTCATCGGGCGGAAATCTTAAGTGACAAACTCATTTTTTTTCAAATTTAGGGTTGTAGAAAATGACGAGACGGAACTTTTTTCTATTTGCTGTTTTTTTAACGGATAATTATTTTTAATAATAAGCATGAAAAACTGAAAAAAAAACTTCCCCAAATTCAACTACTTTTTAGGAAGGCTGCGTCTAGTCGTCCCGAATTTCGGGACGACTAGCTGGAAATCAAGATAAATGCTAGTCATCCCGAAATTCGGGACGACTAGCCTATTTCTACCATTTGGCTCGTCATCCCGAAAATAATGCACTTTATTAATTCTACTGTTTTCAACTAGAACAAAATTACGAAAATTGACAATCCTATTTTCACCATTCGGCTAGTCTGCCGTCCAAAGTAAAAAGATACATAAGTGACATTGTCGCTTATAGTCCAAGATCCCACTGCATTTTTTGTCAGGTAACACGCCAGCAGGATAAAAGTTACTGGAGATGAAACCTTAGACATAGACGATCAAGGAATGGCCACTGTGCAAGCGCCAAGTCGGTCAAAGGTGCGATAAAAATGGATTCTTAGCGACAGATTTATCTAATATTCACCTGTCGTGAGCCAGCAAGATGAAATCTACACCATATTGTAGAGGGCAATTAGTGCTTTCAGAAAATGTACCTGTGCCACCCCCCCACTCGGTCAAGAACCCCCGGCACAGTGGATTAAAGGGGGTAATTCAAGTTAACTAAGTGTATATGTCGACCAGCACGCTAAAAAAAACGTTAATGGAAGCTTTAAGCGTCGAAGGCAGGGAGAAGGCGGAACGAAGGAAGCGAGAAGGTAAGGGAGAGAGACTCCAGCACAAGTGACGGGGAGGATCTCTTGAAGAGGAAGACAGACAGCCGAGAGAGTCCGGACAAAAGCGAATTGGAGAGTCCTTTCAAAAAAAGCGTGAGAGCACGTAGGTCACCCCCCCCCCCCAAATGGAGGGATTGTCAGAGAAGGAGGCTATCAGGATACTGGTAGGTGAGATCAGGGGACTAAGGAAGGACGTGAGGGGGACTAAAGAGCAGGTGGAAGGTATGAGGGAAGAAATGAGAATTAGAGATGAGAAATGGGAAAAGGAGATGAAAGAGATGAGGGAGAGAGTAGAGGGATTAGATAGGGAAAGGAAAGAGAAGGAAGTTAAAATAAAGCAGATGGAAGAGGAGATCAGGCTGTGGAAGGAAAGGACGGAAAAGAGGTTTGAGAAGGTGAAGGGCAGGACGGGAATGGAAGTAGGTGACGGAGGTGGGGGAAGTGAGATTAAAGGTATTTGGGAGAGGGTAAAGAATATGATAAAAGATAAAATAGGAGAGCGTACGAATGAAAAGGAGGAGAGGGCGGATAGGGAACGGATAAGGGCAATGGAGTTGAGAATAGAGAGAAAAGAGAAGGCAGACGGGAGAAATAATATTGTGATAAGAGGGTTGAAGCTAAAGAGTGGAGAAGAAAGGGAAGGAGTGGAAGAGCTGCTACAGAGCATAGGGTGGGATAAAGGCAGGGTAGGAAAAATCAAGTTGGAGGGGAGGAAAGAGGAGGAAGTGGCGGTTGTGGAGTTGGAGAGCTGGAAAGAAAAGTTGGGGGTAATGCGGAATAAGAGTAGGATACAGGATGAGGGAGTTTTCATAGATCACGATTTGACAAGAAAGGAAAGCGATGTACAGAGAATGCTTTGTGACAGGGCGAGGAGGGAGAGGAGAGAAGGGAGAACGGCGAAGGTAGGATATCGGAAAATAAGAGTGGACGGGAAGATGCGGGTGTGGGATGAGGAGAGAGAGGTGTTGAAGGAAGTGCAGGGGGACTTGTTTCGTAGGAAGTAGGGGGGTGGGGGTAACGCACGATAGAGGAGCAGTGAAGGTGCTGTACTGGAACGTAGCAGGGGTGAAGAAGAAGGACGAGGAGTTCTGGCGGTATATCCAGGAATTTTATGCTGTTGGACTGGTAGAGACGTGGGTAGAAAGAAAGGAATGGGATAGAATAGAGCCAAAGCTACCAAGGGGGTATACGTGGAGACTTCAGGAGGCGGTCAGAGTAAAGAAGAAAGGAAGGGCCAGTGGGGGAATTATAACCGGGGTTAGAGATGGATTAGAGGAAAAAGTTCATGGAGAGGAAGAGTGAGAGGGAGTGCAAATGAGGGAAATAAAAATAGGAGGGATAAAGTGTAAGTTTGTGACAGTGTACAATAAGGATGGGATGGAAAGAATTAAAGAAAGAGCGGAAGACCTGCTGGGCGAAAGAGAAGAGGGTATGGTGGTACTGGGTGGGGACTTTAATGCGAGAATGGGGAGCGAAGGGGGACTCTACAGGGAAGGGGAGAGCTTCGAAAGGAAATCGAAGGATAATGTAATAAATAAGGAGGGGGAGATTCTAAGGGACTGGATGGAGGATAGAGGGTGGGCAGTGGCGAATGGTATGGCAAATGGGGACGAAGAGGGAGAATACATATAAGTAAGTAAGGTGGGGGTATCGGTGATAGATTATGTGGTCATGAATATGCAAGGATGGGAGAAGACGGAAAAATTCGCAGTAGAGGGGAGGGTGGAAGCAGACCATCAGCCATTGAGTCTGTGGATAAGAGGTGAGGGTGGCGGAAGGCAAGGCAGGGATGAAGTCTCGATAGGGGAGAGGGTGACCTGGACGAGGGAGGCGATAGAGAAGTATTAGGAGCAGCTAGGAAAGGTACGCTTTGAAGGGGAGTCGGTGGCAGAGATATGGGAGGATCTGAAAGAGAAGGTGAAAGGTTGTGTGCAAAAGGAGGTATTTAGAAAGAAGAAGAAAGGAATGGTGAAGCCGTGGTGGGATAGGGAATGTAAAAAGATGAAGAGGAAGGTGAAGAGGAGGTATAAGAAGTGGAAAGAGGGTAATGCGAGAAGGGAGGAGTACGTAGATATGAGGAAGGGGTTTAGATTGGTGTGTAAGAAGAAAGAACAGGAAAAGGAGAAAGATCTGGAAAAGGAGTTAGCAAATGTTAAGACATAGGGGGACGTCTGGAAGATAATAAATAGGTTTAGGAAGCGTAGGGTAGGGGTTAGCGAGAAGATAGGGAGTGAGGAGTGGACAGAGTTTTTCAAAGAATCATTCAAGGGTTCGGATTCAAGGAAGACGGATGGGGGAAGTAGAAGAACGGGGGAGGCAGAGATGGAGGAGTTGAATGACGAGGAGATAGAGAAGCAGATAAGGAAGTAGGAAAGGTCAAAAGCAGCACGGTTGGATGGGGTAGAGAACGAAGCATGGCTTTTTAGTACACAAAAGGTTAGGGAGAGGCTGAAGGAGGTAGTGAAGAAAGTATGGAGGGGCGAGGGATTCCTAGGAGGGTGGAGAGAAGGGTTAATAGTGCCACTTTATAAGAAAGGGGATAGAGATAGGCAGGAAAATTATAGAGGGATTACGCTAATGAATACGGCGTATAAGGTATACGCGATGGTGGTGGCAGAGAGACTGCGGAAGGTTTTCGAGGGGAAAGGAATATTGCCGCAGACGTAGGCGTGATTTAGGGCGGGTAGGAGTACTATCGACAATATATACGTGCTGCAGCACGTGGTGGATAGAGAATTAGCGAAGAAGGGGACGAGAGTGTACGCGTTTTTTGTGGATCTCAAAGGCGCGTTTCCTTCAGTGGATAGGGGGAGGTTGTGGGAGGCGATGAAGGATAGGGGAGTAGAGAGAGGCCTAATTGAAAGGGTAAGGGAGATATATGAAGAGACCAAAGACAAGGTAAGAGGAGGGGAGGGGATTTCGGAGGGATTCTGGATGGATAGGGGGTTAAGGCAAGGGTGTCCACTTAGTCCAACGCTTTTTGCGATTTTAATTGCGGATATGGAAAGTAAGCTGGAGGCCGAGGTGGTAGGAGGAGTCAGGATAGGAGGGGTTAGAATTTGGTCACTACCGTATGCAGATGACATAGTGTTGCTGGCAACCAGCGAGGAGGCCTCAAAGGAGATGATGAAGAGGTTGAGAAGATACCTGGATGAAAAGGGGTTAGAGCTGAATGCGGAAAAGTCCAAGGTTATGGTGTTCAGAAGAGGGGGGGAAGGGATAAGGGAAGGGAGTGGAAGTGGAAGGGAAAGGAGGTACAGGAGGTGAAAGAGTTTGTGTACCTGGGCTTCGTGTTTCGAAGGAATGGGGGAGTGGATGGTCACATAAAAGAGAGAGTGAGGATGGCAAATGTGGTGATGAGGCAGGTGTGGGGGTTGGGAAAGAAGCTATTCGCAGATGATTTTGGACGGAGGATGAAATTGTTTGATCCGCTAGTGATGAGTGTGCTATTGTATGGAGTAGAGGTATGGGGGTGGAAGGAAAGTGAAGAGGTAAATAGAACACATGAGAGGTATGTAAAGTGGACACTGGGGTTGGCAAGGAACACGCCTAATTATATTGTCAGGAGGGAGACGGGGAGAACGAGTGTAGGAACTCTAGCAGGGAGCCGGGCGTGTAAATATGAGGAGAAATTTTAGGAAGAGGGGGGAAGTGGGCTGGTTAGGGTGTGTTGGTGGGAGAAGGAGAACGGGGGAGGGGGTTGGAAGATGGAGGCGGAGAGGGAACGGTATTTCAGAACGAATGGACTGCGGATGGAGGAAGTGAGAACGATGCACGAGGAAGGAAGGAAGGTTTCTGACTTGGTTAAGCAAAACAGCATGGAGAGAGAGAATACAGAAGGGGAAGAGAGAATAAGAGAGTCAAGATTCAACGGGAACTATGTGTGGATTATGTCAAGGGCAAGAGCGCAATATTTGTGTGTGAAAGGAGAGAAAGGAAGTCAGGAACTTATAGTGAGCATGAGGTGTGGGTGTATGGAGGGTTTCAATAGGTTCTGGCTCTCTCGGGAGAAGAGGATGTGTGAACTGTGTGAAAAGGGGGATGCAAGAGTGGAACACTGGTTGGAGGAGTGCGTGGAGGTGGAAAGAAGTGAGATAAGCATGGAGGCATTGTTGCATGAAAAGGGGGAAAAAAGGGCAGTAGCACGGGTGAAGGGAGTGTTGGGTAATATGGAGATGAAGAGAAGGAAGGAGGAAGAGGAATGGAGACGGAAAGATTGTAAATAGGAGAGAAAGTAGATATAAGTAACATTCAAATATTGTAAATAGTAGATAAGTAGTAGGTATTAGAGCGAAAACAGAGGTTAACAAGCGAAGCAATGCGAAAAAGTAGGGACATGCGAGCGAGGCGAAGCGAGGAACACAAGGCGATACGAGCGTGCGGTTTAGAGATAAGGAATGGATGGATGTTAGTTTTTAAGGGTTAGTTTTAAGGGAATTCTGTAAAAATGGATGTGTAAGCGAGTCAATTTTTTAAGGCCAGCAGGCTGAAAAATAAACGTTTATCTATCCATATGAAAATTGATATGAAACATGTTTTGACCAAATTTCAACATATTTTGTTTTCAAGTTCTGCTGAGACTTAAATTAAGGTTTCAATAGTCTAAGAAATCCTACCTTGTAGGTAGTGATGCATATCGATCATTTTTGGTCAAAATCGAGATTTGCTTAAAACATAGTTGGATGGAACTGAAATGTAATGGAGATTAAGAATATGCAATGAAAAAAGTCGATCGAGACGAGACGCTCATCTCGACAAAGTGATCGTTCGTCTCGATGCTATGAGTATGGTGTTCAAGTTTTTAATTCAATCTGATGAGATTTTTGAAAAATTTTAAAATGATCGATATGCATCTCTACTTGTAGGCACGCAGGGCCTACCAACTTGACATTTTTAGAAAATACACTCAAGAAAACAAGTCAAAACAACCTACTCAAGGAAGAGAGAGAAAAACAACCACCACTCTGCCCTACATTCAAGGTATCACGGAACAAATAGGAAGAATTCTCAACAAACACAACATCCAAACTATATTTAAACCACCTGCGAAAATAGGACAACTTCTAAACAACCCTAAAAATAGAAAGGAACCTTTCAGTGATCCGGGAGTACATCAGATCCGTTGCTCTTGTGGTAAAGTCTATATTGGAGAAACCGGGAGAGCGGTAAGTCAACGTGTAAAGGAACATGAGAGTAACGTCAGGCCAGAACATTTCACGCAATCAGCAGTAGCTGAGCATCATATCGAAACAGGATATAGTAGTTTATTTGACAAATCAACCGTCATCGCAAAAACGTACAATAAATTTCCAAGAAAACATAGAGAAGCAATCAAAATCTTGAAACACCCTAATAACATTAATAGGGACATTAGATATAATACCAAACCGATTTGGCTTTCCGTCCTCCCGGGTTTTTTGAAAAAGACTTGATTGGCCAATCACGTTCAACCAGTCCCCACCACGGGGTGCTCTGGCCAATCACAGGCATCGTAGTGAATACATATATAAGAACAAAATAACCTGAAACTTCAGTTTCAGGTCAGCCCTGAAGAAGTGAACTGCAATGTTCACGAAACGTCGGCACCATTCATAGCTTCGCACACGATTGAAACCCGAAAAATCTTTAAATTTCAAATTTCAAATTATAAATTTAAAATTATAAATTTAAAATTTTTAATTTTAAATTTATTATAGTTACGAAGTCATTCCGATTGATTCTGCGCGAATCTGAAAGAACTTTTTATTCCGTCTGAATCCGTTTGATAACGAAATATCATTCCGAATGGCATTGAATGATTCCGTACTTCAATCAGAATGATTTCACACCAGTCTGAATACAATTTTATTCCGTCTGAATCCGATGCAATACGCGAGCAAATTCCGTATGATTCCTTTGCGTTCCACTTTCAGTTCGAGTGATTCTGTAGAGAAAATTTTCATTCCGAATGTATCCACCGCATGACGCGTGCTCATTCCTCATCATTCCGTGACATTCCTCCTGCAGTTCGAATGATTCTGCACGTATAAGAATGAAAATTCTATTTCGCTTGAATCCGTGGCAGAGCGCAAATTCATTCAGTATGATTCCGTGCTATCCCGCACTCAGTCCGAATGATTCCGCGGCGATCGGAATAAAATTTTCATTCCTTTTGAATGACAAGAAGCGACCCTAGGATGAACGCCTTCTGCATTTTTCCTATCAAATGTCTTAGCATTTCCTTGACACCCAGGGATGCTTTTCAGGCTATTAACCAGTGAAAGCTTGGCACCTACAGGAGCACGAATGATCGGAAAGACTCACTTAACAGAATATTCCGGGTATAACCATTGCAACTCCCTTATAAGGTCTTTATACCTCTCTTTCTTTCCATTCTCTTCAGCTGAATTTGACTCTGTCTCGCTAGGCGCGTTTGACAGAGCGGTATTAGGGCTAATGCCGTAAAAACAACAGAGATGGCACTCCCACTGCCGCAATGTGCCTTTAGATGTACGTCGTTCCCGCATGAGTTGGACAACTAGATAGTGTGTGTCCTAGATGATAGGGGTGCGCATGACACGTTTTGCAGCTATCATTGGGAATATCTTGGCTTAAAATATAGCGACCGTATGCTAGAGTGGGAATGACATCGCCTTGACACGTCGAAATTTAACCCTTCGTACCTGACTTCGAATCCGAGTGATTTGAGGAAAGCAAATGTTAGCTCATATGATACCGAATGATCCTTCACATTTCTGTGGAAGATGCCGTTCATACTCTTGTCGAGGAGCTATTCGCGGAAGTTTTTCTCTTGTGCTTTCTTGATCCGGGCCTTCAGGAGTCAGTACTCGAGATGTATAATGTTTGATACAGTTTTCTCACCCCTGATATTGAAGTCATGGCCAAATCTTTCAACAACCTCCTCCGCTAATTTGTACAGAAACACTTCTTTATCCATTTTTCCATGTTTCCTGACCATTTTAAGAAGAGGATCTCGTCCATTTGCAATTATATGTGCTGTACCCAGAATAGTCGTGAAGACATTCGAGTTTTAGTACGACGGCCTTAGATGTAAATTCGCGGAACAGGCAACTTAAGCTGCATGCTTTTGTTGATGTACATAACCTTTTGTGACCCGATAGCGAAAGATCTAAGTACGTCCTTCGCCCATGGAACAACTCCAAATTGATAGAGTACTGCCGAGACGGCAAGCATTTTCGTTGTAGATACTTTGTTCCTCGCCGAATGTTCGGAGGACCAAATCTGTCGGATAACCCTGTATCTACATGGATGCTTCCAGTAGGCACACAAGTCCTAAAGTTTTTCTATAAACGTCTTTTGATGGACGTCTTGAGGACGTCCTAAGGACCTTTCAAATACATGAAGAGATTCAAAGGATGTCCGAAAATTGCCGAATCACATGACAGAAATACATTCTAAGAACGTCTTTGGAATGTCCCGGTACCCACTGGGCAGTGTATCCGTGCATTACCGTGTTTCTCTGTAGATCAGAGTGCAGGCGGCCAACCGTGCTGGTTACTTTAGGCGGAGATCAAATTCCGGGCCAGCCATCAAAGCAGCACGTCACGTTTTTGCAAAACAGTGTGTAATAATCGTCCTTTAAAAAAAACCCGCAAGTCCGCCTAGAGACATTTGATCTCCACGCAAAGTAACCAACACGATTGGCCGCCTGCACTCCGAGCTCTGATCAACTGAGAAACACGGAGAGTGCACGGATACACTGCGCGCCCATGTAGACGCAGGGTAAGACGTTTGTATCTGCATCAGGGAGTATCCTTTATATAGATGTCACGTCCTGAATACGGCTCGGTGGCACACCCAGATATGTATAGGTCTCTCCAGCGCCAAGGTGTCGTATAGCGCTTCTGACGTCGAGCTCAGGATCTTCAACGATGTCATTAAGTTTTCCTTTCTTGAAATTAACCTTGGCGTATTTGAATAAGCCAAACTACATTCGAATCTTCCGAGTTTACTCTTTAACAATCCCTGTAGCTAGGTCTAGTTGCTATTTATTTCTAGCATAGATCTTGAGACCATCTATGTAAAATACATGAGTGACCTTATGCTTTCGATATCCGTGTTTGCCGCAGAAGTACCCTTCGCAATGGTGAAGTGCGAGAGATAGTGGCGATAATGTAAAGCAAAAGAGGAGAGGGCTCATGGTGCCGCCCTGAAAGTACCTCACTGAAAGGTGACGTTGTTAGTAGTCACACGAAGTTTTCCAGTAGTGATATTAAATGTGGTTTTCCAAAGCTACAACAATCTTTTATATAGGAGGTTGAATCAAAAGCTTTCCAGGAAACAATCCGGGCCATCGATAGGCAGTGCCAGTAGGATGCTGCGGCTTTGCAGACACATCTATCGATGAAGTTTCGGAAAAAAAAATTTCTTTGGTTTATCGGTCTCATATACAAAGAATGAATAAAAATGATTCTATCTTTTAATTATCGTTCTTTAAATAACTCTCTTTTCGACGTCTCGGCACACAATTCGGGCCTTCTCCAGGAAAAATTCCTTCTCTAAAAATTACAATCAGTTTTTTGTGTATTCTTTAATTGTTTGTGAGAGTCATGAATTGTATAACTATATATTTTTGTCATTACCTTGCTAAGTATGTGGAGTCAAACATTAAGAAAAAAAGTAAAAACAACTTCAAATATTAGTTACTTCATGAGAGAAATATAATTTGTCAAATTATTGTCTAAAAATTAAATATAATAAAACTGTTTTTTCTCTTTCTTCTGTTGAAACCTCTAAGAAAGAAGAAATTTTTTTAACCGGCTCCAACACTATATAACAATAGCCTTTTTTGATTTTCAGGAGAGAACGAGTATAATTGTTAAATACATCTGTCAAGGGACAACACTAGATACATATCTAATCTACATCAAGGACGATACTGCATGGGCGACGATGAACGAATCAAGTTTACATTGAATGTCGAGTGAGGAAACCGCGCTATAGCTGATGAATTTAAGCAAACGAAAAAAAGAAAGATAAAGTAAAACAGTTTAATGTATAATACATTAATACATTTGATTAATATTCACTGTTTCACTCTGAAGATTTATTGAAAATTTAATCCATTTTTTTATAAAGATTGATCCTATAATTCGTCTTTTATAAGTTTTACTTTCTCTTGCTAAAATTTGAATACTGTTAAAATTAAAATTGAAAAATGGTAAAAATTCCAGGAGTGTTATGACAAACCAGTGCCTAAATTTCCAATTCCACAATCCCTTTTATGTTCCACCAGATAAGTTTTCTATCTTTTCCGAATCTCTTTTGTTCGAAACAAAATTATTCAAATTATGATTATCCTTAAAATAAACGTTATTATTAAATTTTTTTAAGGAACTTCTTAGTCTTTCAGAAAGACCTTCGATATACGGAAGAGTAACATTTAAATCTTTTTTTTTTTTTTAACCATTTCTTATGTCTCTTACGTTTACTTGAGCTATTATAAATGTTATGTATCCTTTCTTTTATAACACTTTCTATTAATGGAAGTGGATAATTATTCTGTTGTAAGGTAGTTTTTGTATTATCTAAATTTTCTTTTCTAAAATTTACATGACTTAGTTCGATACATCTATTAATCCCAGACCATGTCTGTTTTTTGAACCAATTAGTGGTCAAATTACCTTCAGGCGTTTCAATAATTATTAAAACTAAATAGTTTAAACAATTATTAATTTCTATTTCATAAGCGAACTGGATGGAATCTTCAATACTATTAAAAATGTTCACTAAATCTACAATTATGTTTGTTGAAATAATCAAAATTATATCATTCACGTATCTTTTATATAAGATCGGTTTAAAGTCGAATTTTTTTAGCGCTCTCTTTTCAACATCTTCCAAAACTATGTTAGATACAATAGGAGATAAATAAGATCCCATCGGGCATCCCGGCGTTTGTTTATAAAATTTATTGTTAAATGAATAACCATGTTGTTCAAAACAGTTATGGTGGCAATAAAAATCTCGTTCTTAGATATTTTTCTTAAATTTCGATGCAAATTTAATTTTTCTTCTATACATTCTAGTCAACGGCGATACCACGCTGAAAACACCAGTTCCCGTTAGATCACTGAAGTTAAGCAGTGTTGGGCGCGGTTAGTACTTGGATGGGTGACCGTTCGGGGAATACTGCGTGTTGTTGACCCGTCGTGGGTGTGGTGGACCCACACTGGTAGTATTTATCCACCTAGAAACACTACCCGAATCGGGTAGTGAGGCCATGAACTTTCGAGTTCGAAATGCTAATCAATTTTTTTTTATACATTCTAGAGCTAAATCCAAAGGAATATTGTTCGGGCAGCGTTATCAATAGTGATGGACAAATTCGCACCGATCACGTAAGTATATCACGCACAGATGGGATCCGATGATTTTCGGGCATGTCAACCATAGAGACCCGATCCGAATAATAACGGATCGGGTATTTGAGAGACCCAGAAAGAAATTTTCGGATCGGGTTTGCTAATGCAAACTGTTGGATCTGTACTCGGAGATGTAGGACCAATTTCGACAGATTCCTGCTTGACTCTCTAGAAATTCCCGTTCGATTCCCGATAGTAAACTCCGGGGAAAATTGCCACATGGGAAGTAAGTAAGAGTTTAAGCAATTAAAAAAGAAGACGATGGGAGAAAAGCACAGAGAGCCAGTTATCTGGTTTTGAATTACAATCTCTTTATTACTATGTTAAAAATTAGATTTCGAACAACTCCTTTTAACATAACTTGTATTTCATTCTTTGAAAATTTTTTATGATAAAAGTCAATCTTCGGCAAAAATGTTGGTTATCTAGTTCTGCACTGCAACCATTTATATATCTACGCATATAAATTATTATACCAAAGAAACATCAATTGTCAGAGAAGCGGGGTCTCCGGGTCAAGTGACAAGTGCAATTCATATTTCGGCATGTCACATTGCGCCAAGTCACAGTGCAGCATTTCTCATTTGGAAAATTTTGAACATCACCAAAAATTGGCAAAAATTACAGAAGTGAGTAGGTCAGACCCCCACCCTTTCCATTTTCCAACGTCTCGTGGTGTGCGAGAAGACCCCGCTGTGATTGGTCACGGAACTAATTTAAGCCACACCACCAATTTTTGATAATTTGTTGTGGACTTCAAATTTTTCCGAATGAGTGATGCCGCAATGTAACTTGCCGCGACTGTGACATGCCGGAAATGTGACAAGCTGAAAAAATTAATATTATTTTTCTGTAAACATGAAAAATAATCATGATACATATGTCGGATGGTATTATAGTATAGGGCCAAAAAACTACTGCGCAGCCATAGGTGTCGTATAATACTACTACGCATCGAATTAAGTTATGTGTGAAATCTTCCAAGCTGTCCTGAACGTTACCATGCAATATACCATTACAAGAAGACATTTTCTTGCTTGCCCTAACCTCTCAATGAAATATTCCTCTACTTGTATTGCCAGTATCAGGAAATCTGCACGGAATTGTTTGTGCTATTTGGGTTTGTTATATTATTATTAAAATTTTATAGCAGTCGATATCGTAAAACTAATACGTTTGATATACGGAATGATATCACCTAATATGCTTTTTAAAGAATTCAATGTTTATAATTTATAATAAATAAAAGATGTCTTGAATAAATATCTGTTATAAACATAAGGTTTAGTATTCTTCTAGTATATGATGGGGGTTTGAACTGCGGGGGTCGAAACGACCGTAGTCTTCTGGGGACAAAAATTGAAAATATAACTTTGTCCAACACCCACGATGATACTGCGAGTTCGGAGGCTCGCCTCGAGACGACGACGGTCGAAGTGAGTTTACTTTTCCCACTAGTAGGAAAAGTACTCATTTCGGCCACTGTGACGTCATTACTTGAGGAATCGACAACTTCGACGTCTCTCGACGACCTCCTCAGCCGCATTTCCATCACCAGCACGGTCGTATACACAGGTCCGGGGGCTCTCGTGGTGGGAGAAGTTCCCTTACTGGAGCTTCTAATTATTTCACGAAGTTGCCACTTCCGGCAGTGGCATAATAGTAGAGTAGAGAAGGTGGCGGTTTAATTTGACATTTTAGTTTCAAAAAGGCAATTTAATGCAGATTTATTCAATAATTTTAATAATATAGATGCATTTTTAAATTATTGAAAATAATAAACATACTTTGAAGCAGTTGCCGCAAACTTCCTGCCAATTTCTCAGGATTATCGAATTTTGTGGGTTTGGCACCATTTCGGAAGCGAGGGTATTGTATCAGAGCACGATGAATGATTCACCCTTCGCTATCATAATTTACAGTCTCTCTGATAATATCGTTCTCCGAAAAATGAAATTCGCAAATACGTGTCTTTGAACGAAAAAAATTCACGCCGGGGACACACGATTCCCATTCTCTCTAGACAACAATATCACTCGTCACTTTAAAAGTTCATCTCTTTCCTTTAAATTTTGAACTATTTGTATTTCTTTTATTCAAATGTTACAGATATTGTTACATATTATATTGTCGATATTGTTATATCGGACACTTCACAATTCGGTCAGTTTGCGTAACTTTCTGGCTTACGTTAGGAAACTTCCCCCACCACGGGAGCCCTCGGACACGTGTATACGACCGTGAACACGAGTGTTGGCCAGAGTATTATGTGACTCTAGTGCATGACCGTAGCTAAGGGGGGGCATTGTGGGCAATGCCCTACCTTAAAATACCAATGCCCTACCTTAAAAAATACAATTGACTAGAACAGATCAATTACAATTTTTACTTCCGCCCTACCTTTAACGACCGATGCCCTACCTTTAACCAGCGATGCCCTACTTTAAGTTCAACTCTAGCTACGGCCCTGCTCTAGTGGGAGATGGCGATTTGACTCTTGTGATTGCCGAGCACGCTGTGCTCGCGCGGCTAACTTCACACTCGTCGTGAATTGCCAACTTCTCCCACTCGATGCACAATATACTATTTTAAGACAGATACCATGAAGGAATAGTAAGGAGTGGTATGTGTTTGGTGAGCAGAGGTGAGACAAATGACGTCCAAGAATTCGTTAATGCTTCCTACGAATGAAAGCTCGTATGCTGCCCCGTGCACATGCGCAGAGCTGTTTTCGCAGTCACATGTTATACCCTGGCGGACCGGCCGAACGCAAACATTACGCTACAGCGTAACGGTAAAGTAATG
>CAKNXH010059497.1:0-10091 GCA_932178445.1 Andricus quercusramuli
GATCGCACCAATCAATTAAATATTCGAATAATTCGCGAAATGCCGATGAGAGCCATTCCGCGGGGTTATTCTCGCCAGGCTGAGAAATTTTAAATTTTAATTTCAACCCATATAAACCGAATTCCTGAATATATTCCGAACTTTCACTTATTTTACAAATAAATGGTGAATCTTTCACTCTCTCCCGTGTTTAGGTACCAGCCGGTAAAGGTCGTGTTAAATTGCAATCCGACATTGTTAAGCGATCAGTTTTAACAATAGCTAGTAAAGAAAATACATGTCTACCACAGGCCATTGTAGCAGCAATTTCCAAAGGGAAATTGATGGCTGACAAAACTAACGTCGAATTAAAAAACGACTGGCGTCGAAAGCGGGAGAGAGGTGATGTGCATCAGCGCACTGCCGCTAATAGGCTAACGCTATACGTCGGTGTTATTATACCAGAAAATGGATGTGGTATTCCAGAATTGATTAAATATCAACAATTTTTAGCAAAAGCTCAGATAGCAATAACAGTGTACCATTTTGATGGTTTTGGGTTAGGAAAGGCAGAAGCTTTTTATGAGGAAAGTTCAGAAATTTTGAGTAAAGGGGAAATAATTAAACAAAATATTTACTTGCTGTATGAGGGTGCCCCAAAATGCCATTTTTCTCCAATTTTATCTTTGATAGGTGCGGGGGGTAGTAGAAACTTTTGTGCGCCATGTAACAAGGCTTACAAAAATTCAGAAAGTCATTTGTGTTATGAAAAATGTAATGCCTGTCACACTTCGCCACCCTGTAATCAAGAAAACAATATTCTATTTGGGGATGCCGAAAAGGAAATTAAATGCGAATCATGCCTTAGGTCCTTTTATCGGACCTCATGTATGAGGAATCATACGTGCAAAAAAGTTTGTCCAGACAATCATTTGTGCTACATAACAGCAATTGGGAATCCACGTCATGATAAAAAAGTAGCGTACATTTTTTACGACTTTGAAACTCAACAGAGTGAATCTGTCGTTGGTCAGGAATCCACGAAAATTCACGTACCTAATTTGTGTGTTGCACAACAGGTGTGTGATGCGTTTATGGATGATCCTGATCCAAATGTACGTTGCAAATGGTGTGGTATCAGACAGTATATTTTTGATAAGGATCCGATTTCTGAGTTCACGAAATTTGCCACGCGAAAAATGAGTCATTTCACGGAAACCGTTTGTATAGCTCATAATTCTAAAGGGTTTGATGCACAATTTATTTTAAGCCATCTGGTCAAAGAGAAAGGGATGAGAAATCCACCCGAGATAATTTTAAATGGGACAAGTATTCTTTTGATGAAGGTAAATCAAACCCGTTTTATTGACAGTTTGAATTACCTTCACATGCCATTAAGTTAATTGCCTAAAGCTTTTGGCTTAGAAGAGGCGAAAAAGGGTAAATTTCCCCATTTATTTAATACTCCTGAGAATCAGGAATACATTGGGAAAATTCCGGATGCAAAATATTTTTCATCGGATACAATGTCTTGTGAGGCTCGGGAGTCATTTTTCAAGTGGTACGAAGAATGTGTCAGGTCAGAATACAATTTTAATTTCAAAGAAGAATTGAAATCATATTGTATAAATGATGTGAATATTCTTCGTAGGGCGTGTTTGACTTTCAGATCATTATTTCTCAAAGTAGCCAATGTCGATCCATTTATTGAGAGTATAACGATTGCATCGGCTTGCTCAAAAGTATTTAGAAAAAATGACCTGAAAGCTGATCAAATAGGTGTTATACCGAACGGTGGTTATAGGCGGGCTGATAAACAATCGAGAAAAGCCATCGAATGGTTATTAGCCTTAGAACGCGAATTGGACATTGAGATTACTCATGCAGGTAGGACACGAGAATTTAGATTGCCGGATGGTTCTTTAGTTGATGACTATTATGAAGATAAAGAAGGCAATAGGAAAGTAGTTTACCAATTTCATGGTTGCTACTGGCATGGGTGCCCTGATTGCTTCAAATTGAATCGGGATGAAAAATCACATTTGGTTAAAAATTCAGAATTACTAAATGATCGTTTTGAACGAACAAAAGCTCAAACTGATCGATTTCGCTCATCGGGGTATGAGGTAATCGAAAATTGGGAGTGCTCCTTTGATATGGAAAAAGCTCAAAATGATGATTTACGTGATTTTTTAAAAGACCACCCACTTTTGATGACCGAAGCATTGAATCCTCGAGATACATTGTATGGGGGTCGAACAGGTAATACATTTTCGTATTATGAGGCTAACGGTAAGGTGAAAATTTCATATCTTGATGTTTGTTCACTTTATCCATTTATTTCTAAATATGGCAAATTTTCCGTAGGTCATCCCAAAGTTTATATTGGTGATGACTGCAAAAGTTTAACCGGAGCAAACTTTGATTTAACCAATGTTGAGGGATTAGTCAAATGCAGGGTATTGCCTCCTACTGACAAATATTTACCTGTTTTACCTGTCCGTATGCACGGTAAACTCATGTTTCCTCTATGCAATACTTGTTGAAAATTACAACTACAACAAGATTGCCCGCATGTGAATAGTACAAGTGAGAGAGAAATAGAAGGAACATGGGTTTCCGACGAGCTAAAAGTAGCAATTCAAGAGGGTTATAAAATTACCTCTATTTTTGAAATTTGGCAGTATGAAATTACTCAATATGACAAGGCCACAAAAATGGGTGGTCTCTTTGTAGAATACATGAACCGATTGTTTAAACTGAAACATGAAGCCAGCGGATACCCTGCCCATGGCACTGATGAGAGATCGAAAAAGGCATTCATTCAAAACATATTAGAGTCTGAAGGTATGGCCCTAGATCCAGATAACATTAAAAAGAATCCAGGATTGCGCTAGTTGGCTAAACTTTGTCTTAATTCATTTTGGGGGAAATTTGGCTAACGAGAAAATATGCCGAAGACTGAGATCATTCAGAGTCAGCAAGAGTTGCTGGAAATTTTTCAGAGTCCTGATAAAATTCTCAACAGCGTCTTGCCTGTAGACGATAATAGTATTTATGCCTCATGGTTGTACAAAAGTGAAGCTGTGACGCCATCGCCTATTACTAATGTGGTTATAGCAGCTTACACGACAGCTCAGGCACGCTTGAAGTTATTCATTTACTTGTAGCAACTAGATCGTCGTGTCCTTTATTTTGACACGGATTCAGTTATTTTTGCCAGCACTAATGAGCCAGATGAGTATTATCCAGATACAGGTTGCCTATTAGGTGATTTAACAGATGAACTTGAAGTTTATGGTTTCCGTAGTTTTATAGAAAAATTTGTCTCAGGTGGTCACAAATTTTATGCATATAAGGTGCTATCACCTGATGGTAAAAATCACACTGTTTGCAAAGTGAAAGGTATCAATTTAAAGTATATAAACTCTGAAATGATAAACTTTGATTCAATCTGTGATCTCGTTACCAAAAGACACAACCAATTAATAGTATATTGCATTACAAGTGGTAGGCGATGGCCTTTTCGTGACAAGTGCAGTGTTTTTAGGACGAGTCGTAGGTGAGGGCACCGAAGGTGCCCGAACCGAAGACGAGTCTCAAAACACTGCACGAGTCAAGAAAAGGGCCTACCACGAGACATGCACGAAACTTTTTACAACAAGATCATGAAAATCGTGAAGAAAGCGCTACCTGATCGAAGTTGCGGGGAGGGGGGGCGGTCCAGGGCGCAGCCCTGGTGGGGGTGCAGGGGGCGAAGCCCCTGCTGGGGGGTTCGGGGGGCGAAGCCCCCCGATTGAAAAAAAACCAAATCATAAGTTAAAATTATGATAAGATTACGATAAGATTAAATTAAATAAGTTTAACTAACAAATTTTTTCATATAAAAAGAAGGAATTTAGAATGAAGATAAATGTATACCTGTTTATTTTAGCAACATTATTTTAAAGAGAACACCTTGAAGTGTATAACATTTTGAAGTAATTTAAATTTTCCCGCAACTTTGACTTGAGCAACTATAGCGCACCTAGCGGCGGAGAGGCTACCGGCTTTTATAACCTTATTTCTGAATACTGTCACGCGTTTGTTCGGTTTTCTTCAATAGTTAAATCAATGTGATATTATCGAAAATAGAGAAAATGTCAGATTCGGACGAAAGTGAAGTTTTTCAGTCTGCGCCTCCTATTTCTGCACGGTAAGTCGCGAGACGAGCGCGCTACAGTTGTCGCTGAAAACATCGACCTATTTCCGTCTTTATCTAACTATCTTCCTTTCACTTATTGTGAAAATGTGGAATGCTTACGAAAAGAGGCCTTTCGTAAGCATTCCTCATTTCGTACATTCTTTATTCGCATCGTTCGAAATGCGCCACATTACACACAGATCATAAGTATGAAAACACGCCATTTTCATGATAGTGTTGTAAAAATTAAATTTTAGTAGCACCCTCAGAACATCTTATCATGAGGAGATTACGAAACAGGAGGAAAAAATATGTCGTCCGGTATACACTAAAAGTCGATTAGTTGAAGGATATGACTCTCTACCATTTGGCTACATTACATAAGATAATTCCGAAAATTTGAGAAATCACTCTCTCTCATTCCTACACACACTCACACCCAACTGATTTTGCATCTTAAAAAAAATTGTATATTTATTTCGTATGACTTTTATTTTAAAATATATATTCTTCTGCTTGCTAATAGTGAGAACTTTTACTTTTTGGTTTTCAGTTGAACAATTTGGAGTGCTTGGAGTGGATGACGAGATCACATTCTTCGAACAATGCGGACAGGATCATCACCCTGATTCATCGCTATTAACTGATTTTCACGACTGTTTTGGTGGAGGGCCTCAGCCCTACTCAGTCGAATTATCAGATATAAGTGTAGACTTATTTGAGGAGTGAAATAAGAAAAATAAAAAAATGAATTCAAATTTATTAATCGTTTATTTTAAATTTATAAATACATTTTTAAATAAGAATTAAATAAAATGACATTTACTTTGAAAAAACAGAAAAAAATCACTTAGAATGATATGATTCCATACTTCATTTTTCTAACCTGACTCAGGTTGCGAGAGCTAATCTCAGGGCGTGTTGGAAGGGTCACGTCAAAATAAGCTTGTTAATTGACGTGATGGAGAGCGGTCAGCGGAATCAGCTTAAAATTTCCGACCACGCGGACCGTATCAGATTGATTAATTTCTAGAAATTAAGAAAAGCATGCATTCGAAAATTCCTGCTCACGGAATCAAAATATTATATGAATAATAATAACTGATTTAATTTGAATCATTGTCAATTATGGACGCACGCTGGAGGCATCCGTTTACATCGTTGGTATGTGGTCCAACAGGTTGTGGTAAAACATTTTTTGTAAAAAAGTTTCTCCGTGATCTAGATAATGTGTGCGATACACATATAGAGCGTATCATTTTTTACTATTCCGAGTGGCAGATAGCATACAAGGAGTATGGAGAAACCATAGAATTTCGTGAAGGCTTACCACAATCTTCTGACTATTCCAATGACCCTAGAGCTAAACTTTTAATTATCGATGATTTAATGAGGGAATCTTCAAATAATACAATTGCAGATCTATTTACCAAGGGTAGTCATCATAAAAATCTCAGTGTCATCTTTATTTCTCAAAATCTTTTTCATCAGGGTCATGGTCAAAGAGATATTTCTCTAAATGCAAACTATATTGTTGCTTTTAAAAAACCGCGAGATCGTGCTCAAATTCAGCATCTAGCTCGGCAAGTTTGCCCTGAAAATCCACGATTTTTACAAGGAGCCCATCAAGATGCCACTTCTCAACCACATGGTTATTTAATTCTTGATTTGAAACAATCTACCCCAGAAAATTGTCGATTTCGGACTAGTATATTTCCAGATGACTCTTATCATTACGTTTATGTCCCTGTCAATGCTATAAAGAGAGACAGTAGTGAGGGACAAGTACCAGTTGCACGTTTGTAATGATGTCGAAAGGTGGCAAGTCAATCGAGAAAAAAATGCTATAGTTTTGCATGCTCTTTGTCACCTCAACCCTGATCAGCGACGTGCTGTATTAAATACCTCAGATGCCCTACTCATTAAATGTATTTGTGAGTGCGTTTTGAACACTCTATTAGGAAATGTACCACTTAGGAAGCACCAGAGATTGAAGTTGAAAAAACATAAAAAACTACTTCGCAAATTAGCGGAACCCCATGGGACATGGGAAAAGAAAAAAAAAACTTTATCGTGCAAAGAGGTGGATTTTTACCTCTTTTACTTGCACCAATCATTGGCGGCTTAATATCTAACTTGTTTAGTGGCTCATCCTAAATAAAAAACCATTTCATCAGCAAATATGGAGTATGCTGGAAAAAAGGTACTTGTCCCAAGTGACCAGGTGGATAAAATGCAACACCAAATGCAAACTCTAAAGCAACCAACTGTAAGCACTATTGATGCACAAATTATACCATCAGTTCCTGGGTTAACTACGCAAACACCTGGTAATAATCTTGGTAGACTTGATACCGAAATGAGTCGTATCTTATTTTCACCTTCTCCATTAGATGAGCGTGAAAAGTGGAAAATATATAGTCAGGTGTTACAAACATTTCTCTTCTTTGTTGATGAGGATAGAAATCCTCCTACTGAGAATAAAGACCAAAATGAAGTTACAGACAATCAATCATCCAATGGAGAATTTCTACCTGTAGAAACCATTACAGCATCAGTGCCTAAAACATTTCAGGCAAATAGTATTTTATTACTCAATCATTTAAGAAGATCGAATATTACCAGCAGAATAAGATGGGATAAAAATGGATTAGTTTTTATTGATGGACATCGTATTGAAGATTCAAATATTACAGATCTCGTTAACGATGCATTAAGACATAGAAAAAGATTCGTTCCGTCTGGTAGAGATCAGTTCGCTCATATCC
The DNA here is from genome assembly GCA_932178445.1 of Andricus quercusramuli. NCBI lineage: Eukaryota > Metazoa > Arthropoda > Insecta > Hymenoptera > Cynipidae > Andricus > Andricus quercusramuli. Next base: position 6,931 of record CAKNXH010059497.1, read on the forward strand.
TTCGAGAACTTGGTATACCACGAGAACTCGTGAAAAATAGAGAATACTGGAGAGTTTGAACAGACAAACAGCTGGGACGAGACATCAGTAATAGAAGAAACTCTACATTTCACCTCCTTATAACAGACGATGAAAGTACAGACGAGGCTGGCGATTCACATAAACTTCGAGAAACTTCAAATACAAGAACTCGTGCTAGGAGTCGTAGCAGAATTAGAAAAGATCAATGTCACAGTCAGCGTGGATCGGGATTAATAACGAAGTGGCAGTCTTATTTTAAGATGAAACTGTTAGAAGGAATATACTACAACCCAAGTCATCCAGCCTCCTACAGTGGTGCTGAAAGAATAGTTCGTGCCGTGCGAGGAAATGTTTCTAGCGCTAAAGTGCTTGTTTGGTTAAAGTCGCAGGACACATTTACAAAACATAGACCTATTCACAGAAAATTTCAAAGATTACATTATAATGTTAGCTCTATTGATAATGTCTGGGAGGCTGACTTAGTTGACCTACAAAGCTTGTCAACCTACAATAATAATTATACTTTCCTACTAGTAGTAATTGATGTTTTGAGTAAATTTGCCTGGGTTGAGCCCCTTCCAAATAAATCTGCTTTGGAAGTAAAACATGGTTCCGAGCATATTCTTTAGAGAGGTAACAATCGTGTATCTATCTGCCTACAAACGGATAAAGGGAAAGAGTTTTTAGGTGCTACTTTCCAAAAATTTATGTTAGATATTGGAATAAAATTTCGAGTAACTCGGGATCCTAATGTTAAAGCAGCCGTAGTAGAACGCTTTAATCGAACTCTCAAAGAACGCATGTGGCGTTACTTTACGCATCAAAATAATAGACGATATATTGATATCTTGCAACAAATTGTAGATGCTTACAATAATGCCAGGCACAGCAGTATCAAAATGGCACCGGCTGAAGTTACTGTATACAATGCTTCCAAAGCATGGAAAAATATTCAATCGCGAGTCAGTAAGGAAAATAGGTCTACAAAAAAGCCTAAGTACAATGTCGATGACCAAGTTAGAATCAGTCGCGAGAAGGGCGTCTTTGAGAAAGGTTACGAGTCAGGCTGGAGTGAAGCAATATTTTAATTAAAGCGAGTTCTAAATCGAATACAATCACATTTTGTTTATGAGTTGAAAGATTTAACAGGAGAAGAAATTGATGGACTTATTTACGAGCAAGAATTGACCGGTGTAAAAAATAAAGATATAGCTGGGGAAGAATTTATGATTGAAAAAATATTACAGACTAAAGGCAAGGGAAACAAAAAACAATTTCTTGTCAAGTGGATAGGTTATCCTGACAAATTTAATTCGTGAATTCCAGCCTCAAATTCAAAAACATTGTAAAAATGAATGCTGATCAATTTTACCTCATTTTACCAAGCAATAGTAGTATGAAATATTTTCCCGAGAATAGCACTTCCAATTTTATAACACAACTGCCACATGAGATTCGGTTGCAAGGACAGTGGGCAGTAGCGCTCACAGAAATACAACTTCCTCCTACATTTCTTCATATGAGACACGATGATTCATTTGAAAATCGTATTACCCTTATGAATGCTGGGACTGACGGACATACAATCCCACAATTTGATGGTAATATTAAAAATAAAAAAACCATTGAGAATGGTATTGACCTTCTTCACAAATATAAAGTGCATGCTGCAGAAGATAAAATAAATGATGAAAATATGAGAGAAAAGTTTGAAGATTTAATAGAACTTATTGTCATTAAGGCTCATGCAGTGTGTATTTCAACCTACAAAAGTCACCTCAAAAAATTGGTTTCGAATGCTGGCGCACCGAAAGGATGTCAGGGGGCAATTTTTTTCCCACAGGAAGCACATATGCATATTTGAGGGGGAAAGTCCCTCCGCGCAATAGAACTCAACTCTCAAAAGCTGGAAAGACCCGGTGAATAGTTTCCGATCTTAGTCCATGGGAATATAATCATTTCTCTAAAAAATCAAAGTTATAGCGACTTTGATTTTTTTAAAAGGTTCTTCGGTTCTGGATTATTATTATAACATCCACAAAAGTCCATCCACCCACAATAAATAATTTACATATGGCTGTTAAGATTTGGTAAAGATTTTCCAAACTTGTAATTAGCAAAAAAAAAGTTATTTCCACAAGATGCAAAGTTATTGTGTTAATGATTTTTTCAGAGAAACCTTAGGCTACATAATGTACCCCTAACACTCCATCAAACCCACCCACGTATTAGAAATCAATTCTGGTAAGCTGGAAAGACTTGGTAAATATATTACTGTATTATTCTTTGCAAAAATAACATTTTTAGAAAAAGTTGAAGTCGTTGTCTCTATGATTTTTTGATGTGATCCTCAGCCAACAGATTGTTATCAGAACACCCATACAAACCCACTTTCGCATTAGAAATCAAATCTAGAATGTTTTCGAGACAAGTTTTTTATTATTTATTCCAAAGACATTCTGACTCTTATGGCTTCATTCCAAACCTGAATTCGAGTTGGAATTCACAGGCTCAAGTCGATCAGACTCAATAGTGGCCGCTGTTCATTATAAAAACGATTTCAAATTTGTCTTTTTTCACATTACTATTCAGAAGCAGTTTTCAGGACAAATTTTTTATTATTTATTCCAAAGACATTCTGACTCTTATGGCTTCATTCCAAACCTGAATTCGAGTTGGAATCTGCAGGCTCAAGTCGATCAGACTCAATAGTGGCCGCTGGCCATTATGAAGACGATTTCAAATTTGTCTTTTTTCACAATACTATTGAGAGTCAGTTTTCAAGACAAATTTTTTATTATTTATTCCAAAGACATTCTGACTCTTATAGCTTCGTTTCAAACCTGAATTCGAGTTGGAATCTACAGGCTCAAGTCGATCAGACTCAATAGTGGCCGCTGGCCATTATGAAAACGATTTCAAATTTGTCTTTTTTCACAATACTATTGAGAGTCAGTTTTCAAGACAAATTTTTTATTATTTATTCCAAAGACATTCTGACTCTTATGGCTTCATTCCAGACCTGAATTCGAGTTGGAATCTACAGGCTCAAATCGATCAGACTCAATAGTGGCCGCTGGTCATTATGAAAACGATTTCAAATTTGTCTTTTTTCACATTACTATTCAGAAGCAGTTTTC
>CAKNXH010059497.1:15091-30031 GCA_932178445.1 Andricus quercusramuli
CCTAAGACCACCCCTTCCACTTTTAATTCGATAAATCCTAAATGTCTCCACGTAAAGCACTACAAAAATATTTGAAAAATTGAAATAATCATCCAAGTCACCTTCAGAAAACCAAAAAATACATTTCCAACCCCATAATAATATTTAACAGCCCCCTAAGACCACCAACACTTTTACCTGAACAAATCCGATGACCCTCCACGTGAAAGACTCAAAAAATTCAAAAGATCACTGAATCCAGGTTCAAGAAACACCAAATTATATTGTCAACTGCACGCGTTTTTAGTCGGTATTTAGGGTTAGGTTCCCGATCGACGTCTCTATGCAGTTACCCGATTGAGAACGATTCAAACGCTTGTCCCGATTGAAAACGATTGAGAACGATGAACAAAATTTTGTCCCTATTAATACCAATTCAAAACGATTCACCTGTTAATCGGTCTCCATCGGATCCAATCATTTTTTTCTAGAAGGGTAATTTTTCATCACCTAACTACATACCAGTTCTCCTCACGGGATTTTCTTCAATTGAAATTGATATAAGAGACCACGTTGGTTTGCCAATACCATTTGAGTTTGGTACGCTGACAGGTACACTTCACTTTAAACGTACTGACTAGAAAGAGATAGAAAAGAAAAAAATAATGAGTCAATACGATGAATATCACGCCTCACAAGTAGGTGGGGGTAGTAGGGGAGGAATTCCCCAGATTTATATTGGTGCACCATATCAAAAAGGGCATGGTATTGGAAGCTTTCTCGGTGGTCCTTTTCGGCGTGTTCTCCCTTTCTTGACTAGAGGAGCTCGTGTAGTCGGAAAATAAGCTCTTAGGGCTGGAATGAATGTTATAAATGATTTTGATGCTAATATTCCACTTAAAAACTCATTTAAGAATCGTTTCGGAGAATCTGGTCAGAATTTGAAACAACGTGCAATTGATAAAATGGAGAATATTACGAACGGTTCTCGTTATAAGAACATTCGGAAGAAGCAACTGCTTCAGTCGATTTCTAATCGTGGTGCACATAAGGTCGTGAGTCGAAATCCTATTAATAAGAGAAGAAAGAAAACCTCCAAAAAAATAAAGAAACGTGGTACGGTGAAAAGAAAGAAAACTACAAAGAATAAAAACAAAACCAAGACTACAAAAAAGTGCGCGAAGCGTAAAAATCTGAAATATCCTATCGATGATATATTTGGAAATCAATAGTGTATAAAATACGTATCCGAAAAAAATATAATAATTTTTAAAATGTCGTTTCTACATTCTCATTCTTCTGAGTGCTTAAAGTCAGAGGTAGATCTATTTTCGATACCTCCTAGACAAACCTCGATAGAAAGCTCACAATGGGTACACTATAAACCTGTTTCATCCCTTGCCGACGACTCGCCTATAGAGTTTGTCGTTCCTGGTCATGGTGATGAATACATTGATTTCGCTCACACTATGCTATGTCTTAGGGTGAAATTAATAACACCCCCTAGGGTTGTTGCAAATGCTGCACAGTTGGATAAAGTTGGTCCTGTAAACAATCGACTACATTCCTTATTCAATCAAGTGGATGTATATTTCAATCAAAAAGTAGTACCGCCACCCAGTAATTCTTATGCTTATCGGGCATACATTGAAAGTCTGCTTAACTATGGTCCTGCTGCTAAAAATAGTCATCTGACTACCTCTCTTTGGTATAATGACACAACTGGAAAAATGGATGATTTCGATAATAATGAGGGATTAAAATGCCGCCAAAAATATTTAAGTGCCGGTAAATCTATTGATCTTATTGGACATCTGCACTGTGACGTTTTCAACCAAGACAAATTTCTTATTAATGGTGTAGAATTGAGACTTCGTGTAGTACGCTCCAAAGATTTATTCTGTCTCATGGATAGCACCAATGGATGTAGTATAAATATTCAAGAGGCCTCACTAGTTGTACGACGGGCAAAAATTATTCCAGGTATTCTACTAGCTCATGCAAAAGCTCTATCTCATGGCACTGCAAAATACCCTATTACACGTGTCGAGGTAAAAGAGGTAATAGCTTTGTAAAAGCACTCGGGCGTTCACGCTGAAACGCTTGATAATGTTATTCTCGGTCAAATGCCAAAGAGAATAATAATTGGATTTGTGGACAATGCTGCATTCAATGGAAGTGGAAACAGAAATCCTTTCAATTTTCAAAATTATAAAATTAATCATCTCTCGCTTTATGTTGATGGCACTCAAATACCATCTAAACCACTACAGCCATCATTTGGGAATAAGAAGTTGTATGTTGAAGCTTATCACACATTATTCAGCGGTACTGGTATCCATTTTATAAATGATGGCAATAATATTGACAGAGAAAATTATCCTGCAGGAAACTGTCTGTTCGCCTTTGATCTTACACCTGATCTCTCAGCAAATTGTTACTCTCACTGGAATTTTGTAAAACATGGTAGTCTCAGAATTGATGTGCGTCTCGAGGACCCATTGACGAGCACTGTTAATTGTCTTGTATATGCGGAATATGATAATGTTCTGCAAATAGACTCGACCAGACAAATTATTGTCGACTTTAGTGCTTGAGTGGGGACAAAATAAATTGTACATGTGAGTCGTGCATTTCAAAGACAGTAGACTTCACGCTCCCTTCGTGAAATTTGGTTCTCTTTCCTGCATTTAAAAAAACATATATGAAATCATGGTTGACTACATGATTGATATACAAGGCTTTCGAGACGATGCTGGTCGATTTATTCCTAAAGAAGTAGCTGTGGTTTCTCTGGATCGTCACTGTATTTCACATTGGCTTATTTCTCCACCATTTTCATTTACTGATCTCACGAACCAACCACAACAACAAAATAACTGGCTTAGTTGTCATCATCATGGCATTGAGTAGTTTGAAGGAGATGTCCCTATGAATTTCCTTCACCCCAATCTACGTGACATTGCTTGAACTGCCAAACTGATGTGCACCCGAGCACATGAGAAAGCCGAGTTACTACAGAAAATTACAAGTAGACAAGTCATCAATTTGGAAGAACTAAAATGCCTATCATTTAAAAAATTACCATTCATAGACGAGTTTTGTTTCCATCATTGTGTAAAAAAGGAAGCAACGTTTATGTGTGCTCTCAATAATGCACTCAGACTAAAAAACTGGATCGAAAAACAACAAGAAGATAATCTACTGTCATTATCCTACAATAAAATACAAAGCTACTGTACTAGTACGCTCAGATCCCCTACAGCCTTTGGACACAGCATTGCGGCCAATTCTGAAGATTCGGATAAGGATACGGTAGACCTGATCAAAAAAACTACCTTACCATTATCATCTGAAAAGTATGAACAGCTTACAAATGCTACAAGTAATTCGTCTCTCAAAAGCTCGGACGGTCGGTGTATTCCCTGCCGATCAGATTCCTAAACGTTGGACAAGACCATCTGCAATTGTAGCTAATTTTGATGAACAATCCAAACCTGGAACTCATTGGATCGCCCTCTACGTTGGAGATGATGGAAGAGGTACCTACTTTGACAGCTGCGGGTTACCGCCTCTTATACCTAAACATCTTCTTCGTTTACGGGGAAATTGTACCTTCTACAGGTGGAACACAAAGAGACGACAAGCTGCGACTTCGAGTGTTTGTGGGCAATATTGCATTATGTTTCTCCATTGTATGTGTAATGGTTATTCTCTGTCTGATTTCGCTAATTTTTTTACAAATAATTTAGAGAAAAATGATTGTCTTGTGCGAAAGTTTTACAAAAAGTTGTTGAAGAAATATAAACTTAAACATAATATTTCAAGAGTATCGAAACAACGCATACGTGGTGGTAAATATTGTAAAAGTACAGATCTTGCATCATGTACGCAAACGTCAACGGCTGAATTAACAACTCTTTCCTTATTCTAAAAATATGTAGTCCATGTTTTTCCTTAACATTACATCAACCAATAAATTGAAATTATGTAAAATGTTACGCCTTTTTTATTCACAGACCTTTCATACCCGCAGTCAGCAAGAATAATTTTAATGCACACAACTATTCGAAAAAATTTAAATATCTACAAATTTTTTCTATTTTTTCTTTAAATCATAATAGTAATGAATAAAAATAATGAATAAAAATCTGGTGAAGCTTGAGCTCTGAATATTAATATTAAGAGGTGGCGATTTGTGATTTTTGATTTCCCACTTAAATAACACAGGAATTTTAAAAAATTTTTTTAGATTTCTAATGCGTTTGAACGAATAATTGTCTAGTGAAAACAAAAACTTATTCTTGTAGAGAATTTAACGATCTACAAAAAATGTCTGATATGATTTTTTGCTAAGTCGACTCATTCAAAAGTTATGGCAGATTGAAAATTAAAAAAATACTTTTTCATTAAACTTCCATCAGACTTTTGTTCTCAAAGAGCTTAAAGCCATTGAACACTTTAGATGCCATGAAAATGTTGTCAGAAATGACGAAAAAAAAATTCTGGTGAAGCTTGAGCTCTTAATATTAACATTAAGAGGTGACGATTTGTGATTTTTGATTTCCCATTTAAATGACGCAGGAATTTTTAAATATTTTTTTTCGATTTTTGATGCGTTGGAACGAATAATTGTGTAGTGAAAACGAAAACTTATTTTTGTAGAGAATTTAATGATCTACGAAAAATGTTGGATATGGATTTTTCCTAATTCGACTCTTTCAGAAGTTATTCGAGGTCCAACTCTAAATCGTGAAAGATAATTTTTACAATTTTTTATATCCTATCACAAAATAATGGCTCAAAAACATGAAATATCTTATTTTTCGTAAAACAAACCGAATTTTTTTGGTAAAACAATAACATTTTTACAAAATATCGTATTCTAGAGCTTTAGCAAATACATCTGGATTTTGAAAACATCGTCTTGCAACATTGCCAGTGTTTGTAGTTCCATGTCCCTGTAATACTTGATCCACTCGAACCCCTAGGTTTTCATAAAGATTCTTCTGTACAATAATTTTTAGCCGTTGGAATTGTACTGGAAAATACAAATGTATATCATTTGACAAAAATTGAAGATTTTTAACAAATTGTAGCTGAAAATAGTAAATTGTTAACTCACATTTTACATCTTTTCGCACGTACCACAATTGAATTTCGATGCGATACGATATATGAAGAAGATGCTCAAACGCTCTTATTTCGGCATGTAGGAGCCCCAAACCAACCTTTAGCGATGATTCTTCAGGATCAAAAGTATCTTCTAAATTACTGAAACCGTGTGCAGTTCGGAGACACATGGGACACCTACTACTAGCTTGGTTACCCAAAATCGTATTAGCGCACTTTCCATCGAACAAATTCTGAGACACATTAAATTTTACTTTCACAACTTTTCCATTAGAAATTTTGAATTTATGTGGTAAAAGATGTTTTATTTCTTTGTTCACACGGTTATATTCTTTAATAGTCGCTTCATTGTCCTCTTTTTCCAACGCTATTCTTAGAGGTCGACAAAAACGAACGCTCTGTGGTGTCGGATTCACTCAAGAACATTTATCATTCAAGCTTCGTAGTTTCATTATTATCATACTACGAACAAACAGAGGTTGGAGAGGGTTAGAGTTTTCGTTTTTGGAATTCTCATTCTTTTGATGTAGATTTATGCGGCCTGCTGAGCTGTCGGAACCCAGTGTCACCATTAGTTCTAAATGACGCAAATTGTATTCATCCCAATCTGAAGCCACACTATCACAAAATCGCTCAGCAGATTTTTTCAAAATTTCTTGTAAAGGGACAGAAACTTCAATTTCTGATATTTTGTAATTTTGTGGCTGGCATTCAAGCATTGCCTCATTTACGTAATCGTATGCTGGGTAAATAGGACTGTTTCGAGCTCGAGTGTCGTTTACTAATGCTTCATATCTGGCTTTTGAATAATCATATTCTAAATAGAACGCTAAGGCAGATTCTTTAGATTGTCTAACATGACCATTGATTTCAATTGAGCTCACGCACTTACATATCAGTCGTAGAAGCAGAGCGTTTTTTGCCAATTTTAGCAGCTAATTCAATTGTGGATAAGTTTTAATTAACAGATGACAGTAACTCATTTGGTCGTCGAATTATTGTTCTTATTGAGGCTTCTGCGATAGGCACACCTTTTCTACCAGTATTTACACTTTTTTATTTCTTTTTGGTGGGCGACCACGCTTGTTGCTCCCTTCATTTAAACTTTTATTACGCCTTGAACTCATTTTAGAGTAATGAACGTAAGAGTGTCAATTACAGTAAAGAAGAAAGGTTATATTGTTTTGGGTGCAATTATTTCTTTTGTTTCTCCATGACAACAGATGCATATTGAAAGACCTAAAGTTTTCTGAATACATTTTTTCGTCCTTTTAGAAGAAATGTCGAGTAAATATTCTGAGCGATTTTGTGGCAGCGTGCCTTTCAATTCTGAACAATAGCATTTACGTCATTCAAATTTGATGATGACATTGCGTTTCGATAGCTCATCAAACCACAAAAATCCACATCAAATTTTGAATGCTCGATTTAAACTTTAGATTTGAACTCAACGTCCCCAAAACCCCCTGAGTAGCACTTTTGATTGAATCTGTTTCATTTTTACAAATTTGGTCATCCATATTGCATCAGGCAATTAAAATTTTTCAATTTTTACTTTAGATTCGAAATGGACGACTTGAAAAAAACCCCAAGTAGCGATATTTAATAAAATTGGTTATCTTATTACACTCACATTCAATCCTCCTTTTTGAATGTTGATATTTTGACTTGAGATTCGTCTTACAATTTTGGTCCGCCAAATTGGACCCGCCATTTTTAATTTTGACATTTTGACTTCATATTCGAAATCAGCGACCCGAAAACCTCTTTAATACGACAAATAGTCGAATTTGCATTAGTGGAAATCATTCATGCCAAAGAGGTTTAAAATAGATCATTTAATTGCATTTTTCTCGCGGACCGAAAGTCCTAGGCTGACTTAAAGCCCAGATTCGGATTCGGCATGACAAAATCTATGAAAAAATATATGTAGCATGTTAAGTATAATGTCTGGGCGCCCGTGGTATCAAATAACACAACTTTGTGGCAAAAAATGTCAAACTTAACCTACATTTTCAAAGTCAAAAATATATTCTGTCAGCTTTTCCGTATTTTTCCTTTATTCTGTAGTTATTTATCTGTAATTCCAACAAAAATTTCATCCACCTAGCTCATTCCTATCAAGAGTTCTACGATTTTGTCACGAACTTTTTCACTTTAGCCCACTGTGGGGCGTGTCAGATTGCGCACCCTTAAGACGTCTAGAAACAGGTGTCCAAGAGCGGCTGGGGGTAGGTCGCAACCACCACGACGAGGGGGTCAGTGCCATAGTGCGGTGAAGGGACACGGGGAAAGTGGAGGGGGGTAGTCTGTCCATAGTGGCCCGGTACTACTTTGGAGACTTTAAAATTCCGAAATATTCTGTCGGGAATTTTATCATGCGGGAATTTTGCAATTTCGGAATTTTATTATTCAGGAATTTTATGTGCGGAAATTGTATTATTGGGGAATTTTCAAATTATGTAATATTGGAAATTGTCGGAAATTTTATTATTCAGTAATTTGGTTATTCGGGAATTTTTCAATTCGGGTTTCTTATTATTTCAAATGGTAATATTGGGAACTTGTATCAGGGACTTTTCCAATTCGAGATTAGTTGAATTCGAGTTTAGTTGAAAATTCATCTTTTTGGTTGCAACATTAAGTAATTGTTTGAGAGTTCAACTCTCCTGCTAATAATTATTCTTTTTCGTTCAAAATTCTTCTATTTCAGTTCAAGATTCATCATTTTAGTCAACACATAATTTTTTCGGTTTAAAATAAAAGCAACTTGTTAAAAGCTAAACTCTTGTATTGAAACTTGATCTTTTTGGTTTCAAATTGTTCCACTGTGTTCTTCAAGATTGATCATTTTAGTGGAGAATTCATGTTTTTAGTTGAAAATAAAGCTACTTTGCACTTACTTACATTTGTGATAAAAAAGAGGCTTTCACTCAAAATGATAGATATGCAACATACTGAAAGACAGTTGCTTTAGAAGAATACAAAATATTTCAATGACTCCGTATTATTAGGAATTATACCTAACAAAACCTGATAGACTTGAAAAAAATCTGGAATCGTTAGAGAATCTCTGTTGGATATGAGTCAACATATCCCTATGAAATATGAACATTCACGATTTTTATTAACAAAGTGTACGGATAGAAAAGAACTTGCAATTATTTCAAATTCAGATTTCTTTTGATCACTGCATATTCGTCACGAAAGTACAATCAAAGTACAACTTTGAATATTTTATATTGCAATTCCTGTTAAAATATTCAAGACTTTTAGGGAAAATATTGCCTGCCTGTGATTTCTTCAGAGATATTGAGTTATCGGTACCCTGAATAGTATACTTTTTTTGCATCAGGGCTTAGGGAGTGTAACCGTGTGGGTGTGAGAGAAGGTTGTGGTGCACGTGCTGCAGTGGCACCAGCAATCTCCCGTGCTGAGAGTGTGGTAGCCTGGAGATGAGATTTTCGTCTACACTTTTGGGACGGACAGTAGGAGAGGCATTGCCCCCTGTTCCCCCTAGGACACCGCCGCCTCTGGATCCATGTGACTTGAACTTCATATCGTCCTCTGCAACAAGTTCGTTGCCAAGGAGGCACGCGCGTAGGGCGGCGTCAACTATGCCCCTTACATATTCAAACATTCACGAATTCTGAGCCACTCATCAGATTCAGCTGCAACTTTGCACATAATTGCTTCCAATCTTAATCTGCAACTTTCTCATTGCGACTTGTCCTCTTCTTGAAACTGGCTCGATAGACGAAACGTATATTACATATAGTTATAAATTAGTCATAAGGACCACCGCAGGATTTCGCCTGGAGTGGGTGCTAATTTGAAAAATTGCACCCCCTCCCAGCGAAATCGCGGTAAAATTTTAGCTGTAACGACGTCTAACGACCGTGAGATAGGTGATTACAGTCTGCGATGAATTCAATACGATGATCCGGCAAAAGTCTCGTGTAGCCTGAGCACACGGAGCGACCCAAGGACGACCGCCTTCTGCATTTTCCCCGCAAGTGTCTCAGCATTTTGTTGACACACAGGGATGCTTTTCAGGCTATTATCCAGTGAAACTTTGGCACCTCCAAGAGCGCCGATGATTAAGACGATTAGCTTAATAGAATACTCGGGGTACAACCATCGCAACTCCCACATAAGATCTTTATACCTCTCTTTCTTTTATTTTTCCTTGGCTGTGACGTTTTTGTCAGCTGGTGCCGAAAATTCGATAACGAACGTGGTTCGTTCCTCGATGTCAAGGAGAACTATGCCAGGCCTCGAGTGCGCAACAGAAACAATTGCCGAGAATATGAAGTTCCAGTATATACGGCACTTATCATTTTCGACAATTGACTCCATTTCCCTAGGAGCGTTTAGCGGAGCGGTATTAAGGCCAATTCCGTAAGAGTAACAGAGATGAACTAGATAGTATGTGTCCTAGATGCTCGGGGTGTGCATGACACGCTCTGCAGCTATCATCGGGAATATCTTGGCTCAAAATGTGGCGACGGGATGCTAGAGTAGAAATGACACCGTCCTGACATGCCAAAATGAAACCCTCCGTGCCCGACTTCAGTCCGGATGATTTAAGGAAAGAATACGTTAGCTCATACGACATCGACTGATCCTCCACATTTCTGTGGAAGATGCCGTGCATCCTCTTGCCGAGGAGCTCTTCGCAGAAGTTTTTCTCCTGTGCTTTCTTAATCCGGGCCTTCAGAAGTGAGTATTCAAGATGGAGAAGATTTTATGCATTTTGCTCACCCCTGGTATTTAAGTCAAGGCCGAGTGTCTCAGTAGCCTCCTCCGCTGCTTTCTACAGAAACTCCCCTTTGCCCGCATCTTCATGTTTCCTGAACATTTTAAGAAGAGGGTCTTGTCCATTTCCAACTATATGAGCTGTACCCAGAATAATCCTGTCGTGAAGGCATTCAAGATTCAGTATTCCGCGATCACCTAGGCGACGTGAGATGTAAAGTCGCGGAACAGAAGACTTAAGGGGCATGCTTTTGTTCAGGTGTAAAACCTTTCGCGTCCCGATATCAAGGGATCTGAGCTCGTCCTTCATCCACGGAACCACCTCAATCGAGTAGAGCAGAACCGGGACGGCAAGCATGTTAGTCGCAGATACCGTGTTCAACGCCGACAGATTGGAAGACCAAATCTGGCGAAGAAGATGTTTGTATCTGCTTCGGAGAGACTCCTTCACTGATGTTACGTCCTGAATGCGGCTCTGTGGCACGCCCAGGTATGTATAGGTCTCTCCAGCGCTAAGGTGTAGTATAGCGCTTCTGTCGACGAGCTCAGGGTCTTCGGGGATGCCATTAAGTTTTCCTTTCTTTAAATTAACCGTGGCGCATTTCTCTAACCCGAACTCCATTCCAATCTCCTACGTGTACCTTTTGACAATTTTTTAGAGCTTGATGTAGGTTCTCTTTATTTCTAGCATAGATCTTGAGATCGTCCATGTAAAATACATGAGTGACCTCATGCTTTCGATCTACAGGTTTGCCTCATAGGTACTCTTCGGAATGGCGAAGTGCGAGAGACAGTGGCAATAATGTGAGGCAAAAGAGAAGAGGACTCATGGTGTCGCCCTGAAACACACCTCTCTGAAAGGTGACACTGTTAGTGATCACACGGTGTTTTCCAGATGAGATAGTTTTCCAAAGCGGCATTAATCTCTATGCACCTTACGATGCGTGGATGAACCCTTAAGCTTTCCAACAGACAGATGATAAGTCTATAGGAGGTTGAATCGAAAGCTTTCCGGTAATCAATCCAGTCCATCGATCCTAAGAACAACCGCCATCTAAAAAATGTCAATAGCCCCAGTAGAACCGCGGTAAATCACACCTATGGCCACGTCTCACAACCGTGAGATGGGTGGTCACAGGGCACGACGAAATCACAACAACAGGCCGGCGAAACCCTCGTGTGTCTTGAGGACACGAAGCGACCCAAGGATGACAGCTTTCTGCATCCATCTCGCTAGTGACTGGGCATATTTTTGGCACTCGGGTATGGCATTAAGGTTACGAACCAGTGATAGTTTCGCACCTCCGAGAGCACCAATCACAAGGGCAATGACTCGCACCGAATACTTTAGGTACAGTCGCTGCAGCTCTCTCTCTTAAGGTCTTGATACCTCTCCCCCTTTTCTTTCTCCTTTGCAGTGATGTTGTATTCGGACGGAGCCGAGAATTCGATTACGAATAAAGTCTCGAGTGAACAACGGAGACTGCTGCCCGAAAATCGTAGTTCCAGAAAATTTGGCACTTCTCGTTTTGTACAATTGACTCTACATCCCTTGGAGCGTTCGGCAGGGCCGGGTCGCGACCAACACCGTAAGAGCGACAAAGATGGTAATAAAGTTCTCTTAGGGCCGCATTATGTCTATAGATGTACGTCATTACGTCATTCCTGCGTGGGTCGGACACCCAGATAGTATGTGTTCTAGGTACTCAGCGTGTGCATGACACGCTCTGCACCTATCACTGGGAACTTCTTGACATAAAATGCGGGCACGGTATGCTAAGGTGGAAATGACACCGTCCTGGCATGCAAAAATAAAATCTTCTGTACCTGAATTGAGCCCTGATGATTTGAGGAAAGAAAAAGTTTGCTCCTTTGACAAGGTCTGCTTTTCTACATTTCTGTGAAAGTTTCCGTGCATTTGCTTGTCGGGTAGCTCTTGGTGAAATTTTCCAAGCTCTGCTTTGTTTACTTCGGCTTTTAGACGTGAAGCATCTAGATGGAGTAATGCACTTTCCTCACTTCTGATGTTAAAATTCAGGCCAAGGGTCTCGGCAGCTTGCTCCGCGGCTTTGTAAAGGAACGCCCCTTCGCCAATCATCTCGTGGTTTCTGACCATCTTTAGGAGAGGATCTCTGCCATTCGCAACGATGTAAGCTGTACTTAAAACAATTCGGTTATGAAGACACTGGAGATTCAGAAGTCCGCGTCCGCCTTGCTGGCGTGAAATGTATAATCGCGGAACTGACGAATTGATATGCAAGCTTTTATGCATATGCATGATTTTACGCGTGGTGACATCAAGGGCCTTAAGCTCGTTCTTCGTCCATTGAACCACCCCAAACGAGTAGAGTAGGACCGGGACGGCAAGCATGTTAGTCGCAGATACCTTGTTCAACGCCGACAGATTGGAAGACCAAATCTGTCGAAGAAGATGCTTGTATCTGCTTCGGAGAGACTCCTTCACTGATGTTACGTCCTGAATGCGGCTTTGAGGCACGCCCAGGTATGTATAGGTCTCTCCAGTGTTAAGGTGTCTAATAACACTTATATCCACAAGCTCAGGGTCCTTAGGAACGCCAGTAATCTTTCCTTTCTTCAAATGAATTTTGGCACACTTGTCCAAACCAAAGTCCATCCCAATCTCTCCTGTGTAGTTCTTGACGATATTTAAAGCAGTTTGAAGTTTGCTTTTACCAGCGGCATAGATCTTCAGGTCATCCATATAGAATACATGAGTGACCTTATGCTCACGCTGATTAGTGTCGCCACAGAGGTATCCAGGAGAATTTCGTAGTGCGAGAGTTAGAGGCAAAAGTGTGATGCAAAAAAGCAAAGGGCTCATACTATCCCCTTGAAAGACGCCCCTCTGGAAGGTGACATTGTTCGTCGTCAGACGATAATTCCTAGATGAGATGGTAAATCTAGTTTTCCAAAGAGGCATCAATCTCTCTATGCATCTCACTATGTGTGGATGTACCTTCAAGCTTTCCAACAGACAGATGATAAGTCTATGAGAGGTTGAATCAAAAGCTTTCCGGTAGTCAATCCAGGCCATTGACAGGACGCGCTGATGGACTGTAGCGTCTTTACAGACACACCTGTCAATCAGCAGGTTCTCTCGACAGCCTGCTACACCTTTTTTCGAGCCACGTTGTTCGTACATCTCTCGCCATACAGGCTCAATTCGTCGAACAATCCTGTTGTTTAGGACAGCTGTAAAGATCTTATACAGTGTGTTCAAACAAGTTATTGGCCTGTAACTCTCTGGTTTGGACAAGTCGCCTTTTTTCGGTAGGAGTATAGTGCGTCCTAACACTAGCCACTGCGGAATGGGCATCTCCGACTTTAAATATGAGGTGAATATGCGGGCCAAATGTTGGTGTGTAGAAGTAAACTTCTTCCACCAAAAGTTCTTGATACAATCTGGTCCAGCACCGGAAAAGTTCTTCGTGCCTCTAAGTGCTTTTTTCACCTCTTCGGCAGTGACTGATGGGCACTCCTCCTCAGATTTTATGAGGCTGTCGCAAAACTCCTTGAAGCGGATGATATTTTCAGTATCTTCCTTCAACTCTAGTGTTTTCGGGATCTTGTACACCTCTCTCCAAAAAGTCTCTACCTCCTTGGGCTTGGGTGGATTTTTGACAAAAACAGGGGGATCACTGAAGAGGCGCGATGGGTCAGCGAGAAACTGTTGATTCTCCCTGATCCATCTCTCCCTCTTCTGTATCCTCCTCCTTGCGTCAGATAACAGCCTTATTTTGTCAACAATATGCTGCTTGATTGTCAGCAGCTTTGACTTGTTTAGTGTGTGATTCAAGGTCCTTAGTTCTTGGGCGAACTTTCGAACCCTTTCCGTGAACGGTCTACCAGATGTTATGTAGTCAATCACACATTGAACACGGGACGCATTCTGTCTTGCCCATCCAATTTTCTTGTTCAGTTGATGCAAGCGTCTTCTTGTCTTTTGATCCATCGTCGGTTTGAGCCTTCGATTTGAATCAGCCAAAGCTCTCGCAGCACCATAAACTGAGCAATTGATAGTCCAGAGGTCGGACTCTTGCGAGATATCTCCACGAAGGGAGGCATCCATTTCAGCCAGATCTTGGGGCTTAAGAGGAACTTGCATGTTGATGTTCCTCCTTGTACTGAAATTGCCATCATCTTCAAGTAGGTGCCTGCTTTCTGCGGTTGGTCTTAATGTCGTTTCATCTTCGTCTGCAGCTTGTACAAGCAGCGGTTGAGGAAGCGCTCCGCGTACATATCCATTTTTGCGGAGGTAGTCGGCTTGATTTCGCAAAGACTGATGCGAAACGTGTTGAAGCTCTGGGTGTTTCTGGCACCACAGAGTATGCATACGCGCCATAAAGCCTCCACGAACAGGGATAATACTGGCATCGTAGCAGTCTAGCACATCATTCTTAAGTTGATCCGTCCACTCAATGTGGGCGTTTCACCGGTTCGTCGTTGTGTTTTCATCTAAATTATTTTCAGCACCCCGAACTCTAGGATGATCGGCAATGTTTGCCGATCCATTGTCGGGTGCTCTGCGCGTTCGATCGTTTTGAACCGCATCTACAACATTTTGGTGGTTTGTTGGTTTCATTGTTGTTCCCACGAGCAGCTAGGGAAAGGGTTCGTCCATCCTTGTAGAGCCCCGCGTGCAAGGATAAGGCTATTACTCTGAGACATCGCCCGATATCCCAGAGTCACCGTTAAAGACACCTCACCCAGGTGCCATGCAGCTTTCGGCACGGTTCTCACACCTTCGCTTAGGGGTTATTCCTTCGGGACCATCCCTGGACAATTGTCCGCGACTGCTTATTAATTATTGTATCCATATTCAGCAGAAACCCTTGGTACGGGGACCCTCTATCCGCAACCCGAGGACGCGTTCGGTGGCTTTGTCATAAGCCCTTCGGTTCTATTCCAAGGGAATCGAAACCGAAACCGAATATATATATATGTGTGTGTGTGTGTGTGTGTGTGTGTGTGCGTGTGTGTGTGTGTGTGCGTGTGCGTGCGCGTGTGTGTGTGTGTGTGTGTGTGTGTGTGTGTGTGTGTGTGTGTGTG
>CAKNXH010059498.1:3280-20212 GCA_932178445.1 Andricus quercusramuli
TCGAGACGTGCACAGTTGGGAAGGTACCATCTGTGCACGTGGACTTTTAAGTTGAAAACTGATTGCAGCAATTGAGACGTGCACAGTTTGGAGGTTGCCATCTGTACACGTATACTTTTGGGAGAAAAAGGATTGTATCAATCGACACGTGCACAGTTGGAAAGTACCATCTGTGCATGTTGACTTTCAAGTTTAAAAAAGGTTCGCAGTAATTGAGATGTACACAGATGTAAGAGTATCATCTGCGCACGTGGACTTACAGTTAAAGGATGAGACGTGCATGGTTGGGAGGGTACCATCGTGCACGTCGACTTTCAGATGAGGGTGCCATATATGCACGTGGACTTTTATGCGAAAAATTATTATATCAATCGAGACGTGCACATTTGGGAAGGTAACACCTCTGCATGTGGACTTTCAATTTCAAAATCTGATTGCAGTAATTAAGACGTGCACAGTCGGGAGGTTACCATATGTGCAAGTGCACCTTTGGGTGACAAATGATCGTATCAATTGAGATGTGCCCAGTTGGAAGGGTACCATATGTGCACGTGTACAGTTGGGAGTATCCCATCTGTGCACGTGTAAAGTTGGGAGTATCCCATCTTTGCACATGCACAATTGGGAGTCTCCCATCTGTGCACGTGGACTTGTAAGTGGAAAATACAATCGAATTGTTTGAGACGTGCCCAGTTGGTAGTCTCCCATCTGTGCACGTTAACCATTGCTAGGGTACCATCTATGCACGCCAATTTTTAGACGTGCACAGATGGCCCGGTGTAGAGTTGTGCCTGTGGCCAATAACGTGCACAGTTGTACCAGTGGCCACCGACGTGCTCGTCTCGGCTTCTCCTTATTCTTCTTCTTGGTTTTGGAAGCAGGTGTAGGTAACCCTCCCTTCTCCTTCTTGGGATTTGAAGTTGCGTCTGCAGCAGCATGGGTCCTCAACTTCTTCTTTTTTTTTCTTTGGCATTGTGGTGTCCGCATCTACAGGGCTCAGAGTGGGCTCCCTCAATCTCTACCCATAATGGGTTGAGGGAGTTTGCGCGGCATCTTTCTCCGTCTGTATTCCCCTACTGGACACATTTCGTCGCACTGCCTTCTTCCTTACTTCGGTGACTCTCTGGCCTACTTTCTCAGTCAATTGGCTTTCGTGATGCCTGAAATTCATCTCTAACTCATTGGCATTTATGTGAAGTATTCCCAGATGAATTTTCGCAAGACCCACACCGTCGCGGATATCGAGGAACACATTCTTCTTAGTCCTACAACAAAACCTCCATCTTACTAATGACCTCTTCAAGAGATTTTAGGTGCTCCTTATTCTCTTCCAAAGTTTTGTGGAAATTAGCCTTGGTCTGCTTAGCACGCGACCACTCCTATTTCTCCTCGGCACTCACCTACTCCGTGACGTCTAACGGACCTCCCAGCTCCTCACACACGCTTCGGTCGTATTGTCTTTGGTCCTCCCCAAAATCCTAGGGTCCAGCATCGGCCACCAGAGGTTGCTCCCGATCGAAACCGGCGGAGAGATTCCACTCTCTTGAGGTTCTTCATTTTGAAAAAACTTACGCATCGCCGGTTTTTTGTTTGGGGTGCCTGTCCCTAGCTGGTTTTTGTCCACCCGGGTATTTATTTCCCCAGTACCACCCATAGGGGACGATCATCACGTGACCCGGAAAGGGGGGTGGGTGTCAGCAAAAATATCACGGAAAATCACTTAGGAGGGGGGGGGGGTAAGCCGATCACGTGCCGTTTTTAATTATAGATTTATTTTCAAAAAAGATTATAAGAAACACAATTTCTAACTAAATAACCTTTTTATGTAACAAATTACATAATTTGCATATAATTTTATTTTTAAAAAGTTAGTAAATTTAATTAATTAAGTTATTAAGTTAGAAATATGTAGTTTTTAATACTTTAAAATTGATTTTAAGTCTTTAACTATTAGTTTAAAAATATATTTTTTGTTGTTGAGAAAACCTCAATTATTTTCACTTTTGTAGCATTGTTTATAAGAAAAAATACATAAGAACATAACAAGTACATGAGAAGTAATACATATATGCATAAGAAGTAAGTATGCAGGGCATTAAGATTTCATATGAGCGCACTGCCAAAAACGAATGTTTTTATATTTTCTTTAAACTATGGTAAATTGTAGTACTATAGGACACTACTGTAGGTGCAAAACCATAATCAACCATATTGTATGGTGAGCGTTAATAAGGGGTGATATTTGGTAAACTTGGTGCGCAGACCATATTTCAATGAAATTTTATAGCATCAAAACCAAAACAAACTAAGTTTGTAATTAATGGATTCGAAAGAAAATTTTACATCCTTTACGACGGTGGTAACCATTTCTAAAAAGGAAAAGAGATACGATAAGATATTACCTACAATGTGGTGAGTTTAGAAATTTAATTTTCGAAAAATGATTTTCAAGTCATCCAGGGCCAACTCATAAGGCCATCAGTATTTTCTATGGTACTATACTAGACCGTTTCATTTTTCACAAAGTTGTGAAATATTGCAGGACCGTTTTTGAAATCGGTGCTCCCTTCGAAATGATTAATTTTGAGACCAAGATCAGCTTGATCGGATAATATTTAGGGGTCGCGCAGCGCATTTGAATTTCCGCACTTAGGCCCCTTCGCTGAGGGTACAAATAAAACACTGTGTCTCATCACCTGACGACGTTACAAGAAAATGTATTGAACAAAAATTCTCACAAATAGCTTAATCAACTATCTCAACATGGTTTTGATTTAATATTGAGTACTTTGCACACATTTTTTGCCTACTTGCAAGGGGTAAAAAATTGATTTTTATTTGATAACAGGCAAGGCTTATTGTTCAGACAAGTAAGTAGTTTTTTAACATATCAGTTCAAATTGTGATCATTCCTGTCCTGTGCTACGACAAGTAACAAATCCTGACGCTGATTTTCATCTGTAGTAATACTGTTTCCCGCCAGATAGTTTTGAACTAACGCCACACCACGCTCAGCTGCATCGTTGACCACTTTAAAATGAGTAACAACCTTCAGAGCTTTCAGGAAGTCTTCATAATCCCTCCACAAGTTTGGATCTTTGTCCAAGAAAGACGCAGACAGCTTGGTGATGCTAAAAAACTTCATGGATGCCTACGATGCAAAGTCTTTCAGTTGAAGTTTCTGAAGGCTTTGTGCTAGGATGACTTGGGCTCTATTGGGAAGATCTTCGTCACCATCTACGCTCTTCATTGCAGCGACTATCGCCTTCTTCTCCGCGGGATCTGTGCCCTCATCGAAGAGTGATAAGCAGATTAATTTTGGTGACAAGAACCACAAATGTTTGGCCATCTTTTGAAGAGCTGCTTCCCATTGAGGTCCGTTTCTCCTGTTGTAGTGGAGCAACTTCATTAAACCCGAATCGTTGCGTGGAGCGCTTGAAGCCAGACGTGCACAAAACCAGGCACGCACATGTGCAGAGCAGATAAACACACATAAATTAAATAGGCCTGAATCGAGATGCGAACTTAGTTTGAGTTGACGGCCAAACATCCAAGTCTTGAGCCCATAGATTGCCCGCGCCATCCATCGTGCCTTGCTGATGTCGGCTTCTTAAAAGAGAACGGACGATCCGCGCCAGTACCAGGTACAACTCCTCCAAGGAAAACAATCGTCAGTTTAAGCAACTCCTTAAAGTCGCCACGCGGTTGCTTTGACCTGAATCAGAACCGTTAGTTAGTTGATTTGAAAATAAAGTAAACTGATGACCATACGATGTGATTTATTTAGAAGTTTTACCTGAACTTGTTCGAAGCAGAATTGTACAATGGCATCTGCGTCTGGAATGAATTTCAGTTCGTGGCAGGAATGTGCAGTGCGGAACTTGGCTGGAAGAAAAAACGTTCGTTAAAATACTTCTTTCAATAACGAAAATAGCAAAACTTTTGGAAATGGGTAATGTACTAACATTTATCGATCTCTTCCCAAGCATCGTCCAGCTTCGCAAATACAGGCAACTTAGGGTCCTTAGAGTCGCCCAAAAGTGCAGTAAATGCTGCTTCCAGCGTCAATTAAAAATATGATGCCTGCACACGAACTCAAGCAGTTCGCGATCAAGCTTTTGCTGCAACTTTGTGGTGGCACCGTTCATGCGACCAAAGTTGCTTGCAGTTGTGTCAGCACAAAAGCCAATGACACTGTCTTGGAGCTTCACCTGTACCTGATTCTAATCCACCTGGAATGAAAAGACGTTCTAAAAGTTAATAACATGAACGCGTGACCTAATAATATATCTAATTAAGGTTAATTTCGAATAAATTTTGTACCTGGTACGTCAGCAAGCAGCTTTCCATCAAGGTGCAGAACAAAAGGTCCAGTATGAGAGAAATTCGCTCTCAGTGAGTGAGCAACCTCATGCCTGACTTTATTGCGGTTACGCCAAACTGTACTCGTTGAGCATGAGGCCTTTAGATCGAAACTACTCTGATCTATACCCAGGGAACTAGCAGTAGCTTGGAGAGTGCTTTGTACAGTGGACTTCAGGACGTGAGATGCAGTTCTAGCTGTCATTTGCGTTCTGTCTAAGGCGGACGCTACAGACGGATCTAACACCTTGATTTTCTTACTCTTACGATCCTGTGTTGGTTTGAAATCTGAAATGAAACCCAAACTTTAAAATTTTATGTGGAATCACGAGGAATTTAACAGAGCAAGGCGAAGCTAGTAAACTTACCTGTGTCTTGTAAATCTTCAGTATGTTGATCGTTCTGCGCACCAGTGCCGCTAAGCTCTGCTTCTTCAGGCTCTACCTTATTGAACAGGGAACGATTGTCCTCATCCGATCTTCGTTTCAATCTTTCCTGTCCCTCCTGCCTGTTTAGTTTTCTCTCTTTCCTTCGAACTCATTCCTTATCCACCTTATCCATAAAAAATGTCCTGTCATCTTGCATGCTTTTATAAAACTCTCGATCTTCCTCAAGCTCAATCTTATTTATAGCATCAGCAAGTCCTATATCAAACAGCTTATCCAAACTCGTTATGAACCGTTCTCTTTCAACAGTTGTTTCTCTGTTCCTGCTCTTCTATAGATTAATCCACTCGTTCACATGTTTCATCAGTTTGTTGGTTGAATGTTTGGTAGCGAGTGAAGGAATCCCACCTCGGACCCAGAACGGCTCCAACTCTTCAACTGTACGACACGCATCCCGAATCGTTTCACCTTGAGTGTAATGTAGGTGGAGAAAATATTGAAGCACTGAACGCAAGGTAGGAAGTCTACATTCCTCTTCTATCTCATTCGTTTGGTGTCCTATCAGCCACAACGAAGGATGGTTCCTGATTTTTCCTTCGGAAGTCATGTTTGAAAAAACACTGCACACTGACACACTCGAACTCACTCACAGAATAGTAGGAACACTGAATTTCAATCACAAAACAGTAGGCTTGCGTATCCTACCACGAAACGATGCACAACGCCAGCGATCGGTGCAGCGGTTAACTTCTACGCTAAGTTCGGACCTGCCGTGAAGCGACGGCGACGCGTTAGAACTTGCAGAGAAGGCAGCCCGGTATTCTGTATCTACACATTATGCAGTGAGCGGCAGTGACACTCATGACCCTCCCGGCTTCTCTTTTCACACATTTTCCATTGTGAATAAGCGATTCGTCTTTGATATGCATGTAAAAACGAACAACCACGTGCCGTCATTCAATTTTACCCCTTGTACGTAGGCAAAAAAGTTGTGCAAAGTACTCAATATTGAATCAAAACCATGTTAAGATAGTTGACTAAGCTATTTGTGAGAATTTGTGTTCAATAAATTTTCTGGTAACGCCGTCAAATGATGAGATACAGTGTTTTATTTGTACCCTCAGCGAAGGGGTCTAAGTGCGAAAAATTCAAATGCGCTGCGCGCCCCATAACTATTGTCGGATCGAGCTGATCTTGGTCTCAAAATTTATCATTTCAAAGAGAGCACCGAACTCGAAAACGGCCCGGCAACATTTCACACCTTTGTGAAAAATGAAACGGTCTAATGCGTGGTGGAACGATGAAATTGCGGCAGCCCAAAAAGAAAAGAAAGAAGCGCACAATAAAACGCTGAACATGACAGGTCTTAGCGATGAGGAGAGAACTAGACTTAAAAATGATTACAGACACAAAAATAGGAAAGTTAAACGACTAGTCAAAGAGAGTAAAGAGAAAATTAGAACAGAAGAAGAGAATAAAATAAAAAACTGCTTCGAAGGAATTATGAAACTATTATATAAACAGTTGAAGGAAAGTAAAAGTACAGAGTCTGCTAGTATGAGAAACAGCAAAGGCGAAATGCTATATGATATAGACGGAATAGTAGACGCTTTGAAAGAGTCTTTCAAAGAACTATTGGGAGGTAAAGATATCGGACAACAAAACTGCGACATAGAAGATAATGCATTATAAAACCCAATTGAAAAAGTCTGTGTCACTGAGGTCAGAGATATAATGAAGAACTTGAAAAACGGTAAGGCTGCGGGTATAGACAATATTAGCGCTGAAATGCTTAAATACGGTGGCGAGTACATACCTCACAGGTTATGCGAATTAATAAATTTATGTATCGAAACGGGAGAAGTCCCAGACGATTGGAGAAAAGCGATTATCGTACCAATATACAAAAGAAAAGGAGATAAAAGAAACTGGAGTAATTACAGAAAAAGAGTGAATGGTTCGATATTATGCAAGGCTTGAAACAAGGATGCGTTATGTCCTCGTGGATATTTATCATATTCATGGATAAGTGTCTTAGAACTGCCCTCTTCGACGAAAAAGGTGTAGATCTCGAAACCGTCAAGGTACGTGGGTTGGCTTTCGCAGATGACGAGATTGTTATGGCAGAATCAGTCGAAGACTTGCAAAGAATGTTGAATAAACTTAATACAAGCATGAAGAACATGGACCTCAAAATTAACGTGAATAAAACGAAAGTCATGGTGTTTGAGGGAAAAAGTGAGAAAACAACATGCAACATAGTCCTAAATGATGAGAAATTAGAACAAGTTGACAAGTACGTATATCTAGGTAGTCTATTCACTAACGACGGAAAATAGATAGGGAATTAGATAGGCGCATAAATAAGGGTAAGCAGGTTATCGGTAGAGCAGGGTCCACCCTCACAAATAAAAACATATCAAAAAAAGCTAAAATGGCCATACATAACTCTATTTTCGTACCGACTATACTATACGGTAGCGAGACATGGACCTGTCAAGAAAAGGACAGGAGTAAAATCAACGCGATCGGCATGAAACCTCTGCGCATAAAATGCGGGAAAACACTGATGGACAAAGTACGAAACGAGACAATCCTCAAAGAATGTGGTACAGGGGAGACACTAGTTGACATATGGGAAAGAAATCAGCTAAGGTGGTTCGGACATCTTAAAAGAATGAAAGATGAACGACTGACCAAGCAAGTGTATAAAGGTAAAGTAAATGGCAGAATGCCCAGAGGTAGACCGCCGAAAGAATGGTTAGAATCTGTGAATGAGACACTAATACGAAGAGACATAAGAAGCCATAGAAATACAAGAGCCTGCATGAAAAAATGCATGGACGTAAATGAAGCTAGAGTAGTATGCCAGGACAGAAATATGTGGCGACGAATAGTTTATAAACAGAGTGACAATAGAGTGAATGATGCTTGAAACAAAGACCTTGGATACTAATGGGCCCAGGTGGGGAACCATACATAATAATTTTGTGAGGCTCCTCACTTGGGGTGATCGCTAGAGAGATTGATCAGCAACCTGGGTCGGAGCAGTGGTTCGGAGTGAAGGTGTCATTTATATAAATAACACGAGAACTCCAGATCAATCTAAAACATCTATACATAACACCTACATACCCATCCACCCTATACCCATTTACCGATCAACCTCATACCTATATTCCTATTTCACTACTTTCCAACCGAGCAAGTCACGCCTACCCCGGAAGGGAAAAGGCTTAATGGTATAATAATAATGGACATACATCCAAAATCGTTTCCTAATTATGTTAGGGTCCCTGAATACGGTGGTAAGTTTTTCGAATCGCATAGACTGCTTGACAGTTTCATTAAATGTTTTTACACAAATGGTTCAGTAAGTTTATAGAGGTTCTTATTAGGTCCAAATTGGATACGTTAGGGTGCTTAGCAGGTCGCATACCGCTGGCAGGTATTAATAATTGAAAGCGCTGTAATCACTCAATGCGAATCGCTATCATCTTCGCGGAAGATTGCATAACATGAAATGAACTTGGAGAATGTCAATACGGATTCCCCGTATATCAGCATATTTATTTTTTCTATGTACAGCGTACTTTCGATTTGTTTCGGATATGTGATAGCATAATTAGGTTGGAATTTAAAGACATAATTTCGTTAGCGGAATATTCTAATAATTATAGGATTTTAGGCTTTTCCAAAGTCATACACTCCTTGACTGCCTGCTTAATTGTTTTTCCACATATGTTTCAGTAACTATATATAGGCTTATATTACGTCCGATTTATTTACATAAGGGTGTTTAGCAGGCGCCCGTAGCTGGCCGTTATATCCTAATTACGTTTAGAATCAGAAGACTAACGTCCTGAGCAGAATATGAAATCAGTGACAGGATTTTAGTTTTTTCAACGCCATAAAATGAATGTAGCTTAAATATTTTTGAATCTATGCTTAATAATGTTGGTGTTCCATAGGTCGCTTACCGGTGGCAGTTATGATTAATTAAAACGCTAAAATAACTTAACGGTAATAGGGTCTTGGAACCCATACGAGAGCCATGCGCGGCAATTGAGAATACGTGACCAGGAAGGAAGCGAAAGTGCGTTACTCTCTCCGATGTGGTATCGAGGGATGATTGTCGAAATTGTAATCACCGTTCTGGGTTGACTTCGTCGAAAACTTAATATCCTTAGGGACATTTATATTGGATATCGTTATCGGATTATTTTGGCAATCGACTAAGGACACTTATATTGGATATTATTATCGGATTATTTTGACAATCAACTCAGAGGTTGTAAATAACAATTATATTAAATTTGAAATATTTCTGGAATATGGCTATAGTTTCTTGTTGAATTTATTACTTGGTTTAACCGATGTACCTGCCCTAATTAATGTGGTCTCGGCTTTCCTATGCTTATGCTTTTATAACTGTCCTCGCGGGTTGGGATTCAACCAGCTGGCATCCAACAAAATTCTTAAAATTTTAATTTTTAAACGAGCCTTGGCAGCTCTAACCCAGGCCGCGCCATGTGAGGGACGTATTCTGGAGAAAAGGTAATTAGAATTTGGCTCACTTATTTTTGAAACCTATTACAGAATTCTATCCTGCTTCATGTAGCGCAAAAATTGTGGCGAATTAGGAACTTATCGAAAGTAGTATAAAATTTAAATACTTTTGTAGATTCACAGCATCAAAATGTGCGTATTGCTTATCTCTCTAGAAATTAAAGCTTTGTTTGTGTGTATGTGTCATGCTTCTCTCGGAGACTGTACACTCGGAGCGTGTTTGTAAACACAGACGTCGAATCTGCGAAGGTTAATTCTTGCATCTTTTCCTTGTAGTTACTATTTTGAATCTTTCGCTGCCTTATTTGTGCATGAATTGAAGGTATCATTAAGTAATGTACAAATATTATGCGAGACTGTGATTATTTGAATTGATTGTGTTATTGAAATTCTATTTTATCATGTAAAACTGATTTTACATTTGAGGTTATATCGGTTTATCTGTCAATTCTTCAACGGTGGGGTTTTTAAATTTAGTATTGTTGGCCAAAGTCGAGTAGCTAAGATCTGGCTCTGGTTATTCGAAGAAAGTAAATTAATTTGAATCAGATAGATACACGGTTCAAACGTATCAATTACAAATCGAAGTGTGTCACATGGTTATTCAATTTTGAATCGGTTTAAATTGTTATGATTATGTTCGTCGAACGACGCGCTGAAATTGTTGAAACAATTTGAGTCATAAGGATGAGTCAAACGAATTGACAAAATTTAGACATGCGTAATGAATGCGCTAATTGCATTGTAGTTCAGGTCTTGCCTGGGGTATTTCGCGACATAGTTAAAAATTATATTAATTAATTTTCAGTTGATTAGGTCTTGCCCTGACAGTTGACAACAATGAATGAATTTTAAATTTGAAGGTTAAAGGTCAAAAACCTTACCCTGCCTTATCTATCGTTTTACTAAAATTAATTTTTTAGAGATTTTTGTCGATGTTAGGTCTTGCCCTGATTATTGACGATATAATTGAAATTAAAATTTTTTTGAAAATTGTTCGGATGTTGAAAATCTTTTTCAATTTAAACGAATAAAATTCAGATTTTATCCTGAACCATTGACTAAGTACAATTCGAAGTGGCTTTGGACCCCTTTCTGCTTATTTTGAAATTAAATATAGTGATTTTACATCAATTCACGGAATCTTGCTGATTATTTGAATTAAACCAAAACAATTACATCGACTTGTGTGGATCATATCCTAATTTTTCGACTAACTTTCGATTTAATTTATTAATAAACTATCCCCGATCTGTCAAATGGCCTAATTTGAGTTGATTTTGGCTCAACCCTGAGATTGTTTTTGAATGGCACTGTTCTTTTCACCTCCGAGGAGAAAGCCTAACAGAGCACAATCTCAAAAGGCTGTCGAAAAAGGCTTGTCGGCCGCACTCGACCAAAAGATCTAACTGCAACATAATAAAGAAACAGTGACTGACAACAACATGAGCTAGACGGACTTAGAAGTTCAGGCCCCGCTTAATATAAACCGAAATAACGCACCTGATACCGGTTTTTCCATGGGTGTGGGTAGAGGAAGGGGAAGGGGTTCGCGTACAAGGACTCCTACCCGACCTTGGTCAGCCACTTTCGATTTTGATCAGAATTATAGCGTCTTGGAACGCAAAATAGAAGCGTTGACCACCCGATTCGATAATTTAATCTCTCAGCAAAGTGTTTTACTACAAGGATTATTATCACCGAGTCAAGATAAAAATAGACAAAGCCACATCGCCAATCGTGACGACACCCTTTCACATACTTCGCGCAATCAGGGGTCTGAGAGGGGAGAAAATTTGTCAAGTGTGCCTGGCAATAGAAACTTTTTGAATTGTCTCGTGGATGATGAGTCAAACTCAAATGCCGTTCAGAATGACCATCGTCGGAATTCTAGTCTCCTTCTAACAGACCCCTCATTCAGTTCAGGAGCTTTTGCTTATTTCGATGAAAACCGGGACGTGACCGTGACCTCGAGACTCAGGCCGATACGTGATCCTCCGGCCGAAAGAAACGAAATGAGTTCGGTGGAAAGGGAATTCAGGCACTTGCGCATTGAGAATGAAGACCCAACGTTGCTGCCGGGAGTTTCAACCGTGGATTCTCGATTTCCCCAATAACTTTCGGTAAAAAAATTTGCGGCATAATCGACAGCGGTACTGGAAGATCATTCCTTAGCGAGTCCGCTTACAAACGAGTCATAATTCCAAACTCAGGAGTTGACTACTGATTTGTCATCCCGTGCAGGCGTTCGTCTCGGTGATAGGTCGGTTGTCAAAGGACTCGGGGGAGTGGGATTTATCAACGTAGCTGATGTTTACGGACCCCATTAGTTCAGCATCATGCCAAAATTGTCGAGGGATTTAATTCTCGGAATGGACTTCTGGTTGAATTTTAAGGTATTGATCAATCCATTCTCGCAAACTTGGACCTTAAGTGGTAGCAAACGCCACTACCCATTATCACATAGTCCCACGACGTTAAATGATCTCTAAACGCTCTCAGTTGACGAAACCGAGCGCCTGAGAAAATTTTTGGACTCTGAATTCGATGAATTTGACAAAGAGCCTACTTGCGAGACTCATTTAATCAAACACGTGATTTAGTTGAGTGATGCAACGCCTCATCGTCAGAAACCGTATCGTCGAAGCGAGATAATACGCAAGTTATCAGTGAGGAGGTCGATCGTATGTTGGAAAATGGTTACGTTTCGTGGAGTAATAGCGAATGGGCATGCCCGCCAGTGGTTCCTCCTGAGGCAAGTGGTGGACTCAGGTTTTGTATAGATTATCGACCCCTTAACACTAAAAGTACCGGGATTTTCTGCCACCTTTGGTTACCACGAAGGTCCAATTGACCCCTGCCTGCGTTGGGTATCAAGTAATGATTTTAGATAGTTCCTACCTTCAAAACTTAATGATAGAAGTATGCTATATTTATATTACATTGCTAATCTAAGTGGAGAAGAGTAGTGAGTCCTGAAAAAGTACAATAAAGAAGTGAAAATGCTCACCTACCCCAGCGCAGTCCTACCGGCGTCGCTTCTGCTGCTACTGCAACAGCAAGCTAAAGCGTTTGGTGCCGCTATACTCCCCGATCTGAGTAGACGCCGTGCATTTCAACTTACTGCAAATGTGGTTATTTCTAGCGATTTGCTATAAGCGTAGAACGTTATGCAACTTATACACCGGTAGTAGAACTGATAGTCCGAAAATGTTTTGTAATGAAATACCGGCCAAAACGCAATAGGGGTAAATTGACCCCTACCGGTAACAGACTATAAAAACTCGTTTTTTTTTCAAAGTGCGCATCCAATATTGACGAAAAAATTATCAAACACTCCTTTTTATAAATAATAAAAAGTCACGAAACGCCATGTCTCTGCAAGGAACCGCCGTGGAGATTCACCACTTTAAACATCAAAAGGGGTCAATTGTCCCCGCCCGGTACTTCAAGTGTTACCAAAAAACGATCAGCCAGTCTATCCTCTTCACAATATGAGGTCTATCTTGTCTCAGCTCCACCAGGCCAAGAAAATTCCGACTCTTGATATGAGTGAAGCTTTCCACCAAATCCCTATAGATGAAAAGAGTCGAAAGTACACGGCATTTCCAGTAGAAGGAAAGGGGTGGCTGGAATGGAATAGGATGCCTTACGGCCTGGCTGTAGCACCTTCGAAATTCCAGCAATTGATGGATCTTCTAAAAAGAAGATATCAGGAGTTGATTTCCGAGAGGAAATTACCTAACAGGTGGAGTGATTAGGGTCTCACGTACCTGGATGACTGGATCATTGTTGTTCAGAATCTGGATGAACACATTGCCATTTTGTCGTTGGTGTTCGAGGTATTTAAGGAAGCTAAATTGATCTTGAACCGCGAGAAAAGTAGCTTTGCCTGCAAAGAAGTCCAATTTCTCGGGTATCTTGTCGATGAATTCGGTTAGGGGACCGAATCCCGAGAAATCCTGCCGATAATTGACATTCCAGTTCCAAAGGATCGGACTGAATTGCGACAGTTCAACGACCTTGTAAATTGGTACGATTTACATTTGAAAAATGTTGCCAGAATTCAGGGCCCGTTGAATAAGTTGACTAGTCCAAAAGTTCCATGGAAGTGGTCTGAGATTGAACAGAAGTCGTTTGACGATGTGAAGAAAGCTCTTGTCGAGGCTCCTCGATTGTATGTTCCAATTCTTGGGCAACCCTTCATTTTCCTCACCGACGCTAGTGAATTTGGTCTAGGTTCAATTTTCGTTCAAAAGGATCTGGAAACAGGAAGTGAAAACTTGGTTGAAGTTTTAAGTCGACCACTAAGAGGCGCAGAGTTGTATTATACAACTACTGAAAATGAGTATTTAGCGGTGGTTTGGTCCGTCGAGAAACTGAGATGCTATTCGGAGGGCATGCCGTTCAAGGTCGTTACCGATCATCAAGCATTGCAATGGTTCCATGGATTGAAAAATCCTATAGGTCGCCTCGCTAGATGGGCAATTTACCTTTATCAGCATTATATAACAGTTGAGCATCGAGGGCGAACCACAAATGAGGTTCCTGACGCACTCTCGCGCATGTTTAGTGTCGACGTAGATCTGAATGGATGGGAAAAGGTTTCACATTAACGCAGTAGAATACTGCCTTTCTTTTTGGACCACGGGCGTGAAGCAATAGTTGTGCATGCTATGAAGCCCATTGAAAATGCCGACATTTCTACCAACAAAGACACAATTGACGAATGGATCGCGCATATGAGGAAAATTGACGAATTCTGTAATAAAGTCGAAAATCAAAGAAAAACTCGGATAAGCGTTCGGCCAAGATCAACTCAGATAGAGTCGAAGCAGTAGAGATCAAAGTGGCAACTGAAGTCTATTACCCTAGTAAAAAGCTAAATAACAAGGCAGAGACATATTCGTCGAAGTTGGCGCATAAATTTGCAGGACCAGCTTTTGTTCATAGAATGTGTGGACTGGTTACAGTTGAATTGTCAGATAAAGCCGGTAACTGAGTGGGAAAATATTGTGTCGCTGACTTGAAGATTCCACGTCGAACGTTGCGCGCTAAGTAATGTACGTTTTTAGCTCGAGGCGGGCAGGCGAATCATCGTCGTTCCTCACATCAATTCAGGGTTGTCGTCGTCGAAAACTTGATATATTTAAGGACATTTATATTGGCTATAGTTTCTCGATGAATTTATTACTGGGTTTAACCAATGAACCTGCCCTAATTAATGTAGTCTCGACCTTCCTATGCTTTTGCGTTTACAACGTTTTTCGCGGGTTGGGATTCAGCCAGCTGGCGTCCAACAACATTCTTAAAATTTTAATTTTTAAACGAGCCGTGGTAACTCTGACCGAGGCCGCGCCAAGTGATGGACGAATTCTGGAGAACAGGTAATTAGAACTTTCCTTACTTATTTTTGAAAGCTATCACAGAATTCTATCCTGTCTCAGCGGAATATACTATTTGTAATAGGATGTTAGGTTTTTCCAAAAGCATAGACTCATTGGCATTCTGCTTCAATGTTTTTACACATATCTTACAGCAAGTATACAAAGGTTCTTATCAGGTGCGAATTAGATACGTAAGGGTGTTTGGCAGGTCGCCCATCGCTGTCAGTTATTATTAATTGAAAACTCTATAATCACTTAATGAGAATCGCTATGAGCTTTTTGGAATATTGCGTGATATGTTATGATCTAGAGGTGTGTTAAGCTGGCACAGCACTATTGTCATATTGAGATATGACCTATATCACTATTTAGGGCTCATTTAAGGCTAATTTAATGCCCTTTTGCGAAATTGAATGCTCAACGTTTTTTATAAAAAGGAGCTGATTACGCTAGCTTAACGTTAAGCTAGCACCACCATATCCGTAAAAGTCGTTTAAAAAAATTAACACATTTTTGATAATGCCATAATTTAAGGCTCATTTAAGGCTCTTAAAATATCAAAGACCGGACATCGTCAGATTTTTTTTCTGTTTTTTTTTTTTTTTAACTCAATGTGTTGTGCCAGCTTAACGTTATGAAAAATACCACAATCAGTAGATACAACTAAATTTCACCCCATACATAATTTAAGGCTCATTTAAGGCTCTCGAAATACCATGAGCAAAGTTTTAAAGAATTGTTTAAACAAACATTGTTTAAACAATTCCTCCAAAATTTAATTCTACCAACTTCTGTTCCCCACCACAATTTCAGTCTCGTTTAGGGCTCTCCAAATATCGAGAAACGAAATTCCTCAGATTTTTTGTTTTTTTGTTTTTTTTTTAAAACGTACTGTTTTGTGCCAGCTTAACCTTATGAAAAATACCACAAACAGTGAATAAAACTTAATTTTACCCCCTAAATAATTTAAGGCTCATTTAAGGCTCCCGAAATACCATGAGCAAAGTTTTAAAAAATTGTTTCAACAAACATTGTTTAAACAATATGTCAAAAATTTAATTCTACCAAGTCGTGTACCCTACCAAAATTTCAGGCTCATTTCGGGCTCTCCAAATATCGAGAAAAGAAATTCCTCCGATTTTTTGTTTTTTGGTTTTTTTAAAAAAACGTGCTGTGTGGTGCCAGCTTAACGTTATGAAAAATACCACAACTAGTGAATAAAACTAAATTTCACCCCATACGTAATTTAAGGCTCATTTAAGGCTCCCGAAATACCATGAGCAAAGTTTAAAAGAATTGTTTAAACAATCATTGTTTAAACAAATTCTCTAAAATTTAATTCAACCAACTCGTGTTCCCTACCACAATTTTAGGCTCATTCAGGGCTCTCTAAATATCGAGAAATGAAATTCCTCAGACTTTTTGTTTTTTTAAAAAACGTACTGTGTGGTGCCAGCTTGGCGTTATGAAAAATACCACGATCAGTGGATAAAACTAAATTTCACCCCATACATAATTTAAGGCTCATTTAAGGCTCCCGAAATACCATGAGTAAAGATTTAAAAAATTGTCTAAACAAACATTGTTTAAACAATTTCTCTAAAATTTAATTCTACGAACTCGTGTTCCCTACCACAATTTCAGGCTCATTTCGGGCTCTCTGAATATCGAGAAATGAAATTCCTCAGATTTTTTTTTTTTTTTTTTAACGTACTGTGTTGTGCCAGCTTAACCTTATGAAAAATACCGTAACCAGTGAATAAAACTTAATTTTACCCCCTAAATAATTTAAGGCTCATTTAAGGCTCCCGAAATACCATGAGCAAAGTTTAAAAAAATTGTTTAAAAAAACATTGTTTGAAAAATTTCTCCAAAATTTAATTCAACCAACTCGTGTTCCCTACCACAATTTCAGGCTCATTTAGGGCTCTCCAAATATCAAGAAATGAAATTCCTCAGATTTTTTTTTTTAACGTACTGTGTTGTGCCAGCTTAACGTTATGAAAAATACCACAACCAGTGAATAAAACTTAATTTTACCCCCGAAATATTTTAAAGCTCATTTAAGGCTCCCGAAATACTATGAGCAATGTTTAAAAAAATTGTTTAAAAAACATTGTTTCAACAATTTATCCAAAATTTAATTCAACCAACTCCTGTTCCTGCCAAAATTTCAGGCTCATTTAGGGCTCTCCAAATATCGAGAAATGAAATTCCTCAGACTTTTT
>CAKNXH010059498.1:20222-37489 GCA_932178445.1 Andricus quercusramuli
ATTTAGGGCTCTCCAAATATCGAGAAATGAAATTCCTCAGACTTTTTTTTTTTTTTTTAAAGTACTGTGTGGTGCCAGCTCAACGTTATGAAAAATACCACAACCAGTGAATAAAACTTAATTTTAACCCCGACATAATTTAAGGCTCATTTAAGGCTCCCGAAATACCATGAGCTTTTTAGACGTTTTTTAAACGTTTCTAAAAAATAAATAATCATTAATCGGAAATTTAAGAATACCCAGTCATTTTTCAACTAATATTCAATTGCTTACACAATTTTAATTCGTTCAAATATGTGTGTTTTTTAGTTAACTCGCGAAATGAACATATTTTCTAGACTTTGTGAGTTATTTAATCAATGATAAAAATAAACTAATTTGTTTAATTAATTTTACAATTATTGAAATAATACGTATTTGTTCAAGTATATATTTTACCTAAAAAAAGCAGGAGAAACATTTTGCCTCACTGAATTTTCAACAAATTTTAATATTTTTAAGTACCAATATGTTTATCATGAATACTCGTAGATGTTCAAACAAATTTAAAATTTTTAAGCAATTTTCTCGTTAACATATTTTATTTTTGCTATTTTTCGACAAATTGATATATTTATATATGTTCTAATTTGCTTTTTAAGATTACTCTTGAATGTTTAAACAAATTAACTTTGTTTAAACAATTGAATATTAGTTGACAAATGACTGGGTATTCATAAATTACCGATTGATGATTATTTCTTTTTTTTTAACTTTGAAAAAGCGTCAATAAACTGCAATATTGGGTAAAATTCAAATTTGTCACTCATGGAGTTTTCTTTGGGGACCCATAAGAGTGGCTTAAAATTATTCAACCTCAAAATTTATTGTTGATTCTTATTCTCTGACGAATTTTGAACAATATACTGAAACACGGAATTATTTGTAACATATTACCGCGTTTAAATATTAGATTTGCAAAAAGCTGACTTTTTCCCATGTTAAATCAATGGGAAACTTCATGGTCTTTGCGCGATTCCTAAATATTAAACGATTTTGCTCAAATTTGGAGACTTTTTTTTTTGACATTCAAACAAAACTGGGGGGTGAGAGCAGAGAAATTCGAAAAGTAAAAAATAAGGGCCACCCTAGTGGTCCTGCTAGCTTAACGTTAATCTATACATCACCACCGGTTTTTTCGTTCAAATGCAGATCATTAAATTTGTCAATAGGGCATTAAATAAGCCCTTAATGAGCCCTAAATTCCCTATAGGTTTTTAGTCCATTTTTGCAAGGTGGTCCTGCCAGCTTAACGGACCACCCCTGAACAACCCCACAAACTACCCCATACGACAAACATAAAAACCGAGTAAACAAGTTAATACATAGTTAATAAAAATGCGGGGTTTTGAAAACGCAGAAAGTAAGAGATGTACAAAATCCTCTAAAAATAAGGGTCGAAATGTTCGCCAGAAAGATGATAAAAAACACTCCTAGAGAAAAATGTTTACACTCTCATCGGAGAAGGTATTAAATTTGTGTAAAATTTTACCCCCACCCTCACATTTGTGTCAAATGTCCACGTTGTGTGACCCCCTGAACCCGAAAAACATGTCTTCATGAATGTGACTGGCTGACTGTGAGTGTGTAGATTTTAGTTTATTAGCAAGATAACTTTCAAAAGAATTCACAGATTGGTTTGTCCTTTCATGTACTCTTAGTGTCCAAAGATGAAGGTCAAGTTCGTTAACCAGCCATTTTAAAAAGAGCATTTTGAAAATTGTTGGGACCACTTTTTTTAAATTCACGAATTCTATGTATATTCATAGTAATCAGCCATTTTAATCGTGGAAAATATTTTTAAAAATTTGCGGCGAACTTCTCTATCCCCACTTTTTTAGGGACTATAAACACTTAAAACATCCGTATTTTTAAAACCCTAGATTTTTATTATTGGCTTGTTTACTCGATTTTTCGATTTTTATTATGTTTTTCGTATGGGGTAATTTTTGGGCGTACTCAAGGTAGTTTATTTATTGTGTTATTTTTTCGAATGGCTAGTCCTATGAGACAACACATAGTGCTTTCATGCCTTTGTCTGGTGACTTTCATTTTATATTCCTTGGTTATCACTAACTGTTCAATTACTCCGATCTAGGAGCAAAAATAGTGAACTCTAAAGAATTTTCATCCTTAATTGTGCTATTTGAATCGTCCGCCGTCTTACTTAATGAAAAGTCCGGAATATTCTGAAATGGTTTGCATCTTATTTCATCTTGAAAAATTTTAGCACGAAACTCTGGATCGCACATTTTGCTGTATAAAGTTCTCACACTAAGTTTGCTCTCCAAATCGGAAGAAAGATGTTCCCCTACTTGATCAACCTTTTCCTTTAATTTTACGTTGTCTACGGAAATCTCATTTTTTCTTTTTAAGACTGCACTTCGCACTTGGTTTTCGGAAACGTTCGGTTTCCTGCCCGGTTTAGAACTCATATTTCACACTTGTCGAAACGCGTCAAAAATACGCCACCTTATCAATAGATTTTATAAAATTATTTTCAGCAGAACGCGCGAATGAAAAATTGTCCTTTACTTCATGTAAAGTTCTTGAAACACACCTTTCATCACAATAACACCCAACACACGTGGGACGCAATGCCCAGGAAATTGGCTCCGCCAATTTGAATTTTTCCACAAGTAATTTTGTACTGAATTGTGCTCGGCGAAAACAGCAAGATAGTCATATGAAAATAAGACGTTTATGAAGACACGAAAGATCGAAGATACTCACTGCACAAGGGATGCGTACAAACTGACGATGGAAAATTACTTTCCAAAGACCCTTTCTCCCTAAAATCTAAAATTCTAATACTTTTCGCTGTTTATTTCCATGGAAAAATGTTAAGAGGTTGTACTGGTAAAATAACTCCATAAGAAAAAAAGAACAGGTACCGGAGAACTTGAATCTTCAGCGTGCTGTGAGTGTCCAGCCTTATGCTAAACAGATGAGTCCCAATCATGGGTTTCTTATGTTGTTAGGTTTTAAATCTGAATCATTGTCAAAAAAAGTCTTCTGCAGCACAATAGTTCAACACAAAATCAAGTTTGAGAAAATAAAAAATGGTGGTGCCCACTTCCTGGACATTAGGATGCATCGAGAAAAAATGAATCTCGAACAATGGGCTTGCGAGGGAACCGATATTTTCATAATTTTTAGCTGGCACTACCATATATGAGTGAACAACAATAAGACATGGAAAATTCGTATGACTTTTGGTTCCAGATATTTTAAGAGCGTTAAATGAGCGTGAAATTCTCGTGTGAAAAACGATTATTTGCAATGATTTTTTGTATTGTTTGAACAATAGTTGTTACAACAGCTGTTCAAAAACTTCGCCTCAGTTATTTCAGTAGCTCTTAATGAGTCTCAAATTATACATAGGGTAAAAATCGATTTCTTTAATGTTCATCCGGCATCACCACATAAGTTAATAAAAAAAATAAATGGAAAAATCTGAAAACATTAGTTTCATGATATTTGGAGAGCCCTAAATGAGCCTGAAATTGTGACAGGAAACACGAGTTGGTAGAATTAAATTTTGGAGAAATTGTTTAAACAATTTTTTTAAACTTTGCTCATGGTACTTCGTGAGCCTTGAACGAGCCTCTATTTATGGCGGGGGTAAAATTTATTTTTATTCACTGGTTGTGGTATTTTTCATAACATTAAGCTGGCACCACACAGTACGTTTTTTAAAAAAACAGAAAAACCAAAAATCTGAGGAATTTCATTTCTCGATATTTGGAGAGCCTGAAATGAGCCTGAAATTGTGGTAGGGAACAGGAGTTGGTAGAATGAAATTTTGGAGAAATTGTTTGAACAATGTTTGTTTAGACAATTTTTTTAAACTTTGCTCATGGTATTTCGGGAGCCTTAAATGAGCCTTAAATTATTTAGGGGGTAAAATTAAGTTTTATTCACTGGTTGTCGTATTTTTCATAACGCTAAGCTGGCACAACACATTACATTGAAAAAAACAACAAAAAAACAAAAAATCTGAGGAATTTCGGTTCTCGATATTTGGAGAGCCCTAAATGAGCCTGAAATTTTGGTAGGGAACACGAGTTGGTAGAATTAAATTTTGGAGAAATTGTTTAAACCATTTTTTAAAACTTTGCTCATGGTATTTCGTGAGCCTTAAATGAGCCTTAAATTATTTAGGGGGTAAAATTAAGTTTTATTTACTGGTTATGGTATTTTTCATAACGCTAAGCTGGCACAACACATTACATTAAAAAAAAAACAATAAAAAAACAAAAAATCTGAGGAATTTCATTTTTTGATATTTGGAGAGCCCTAAATGAGCCTGAAATTTTGGTAGGGAACAGGAGTTGGTAGAATTAAATTTTGGAGAAATTGTTTAAACAATGTTTGTTTAAACAATTTTTTAAATCTTTGCTCATGGTATTTCGGGAGCCATAAATGAGCCTTAAATTATGTATGGGGTGAAATTTAGTCTTATCCACTGATTGTGGTATTTTTCATAACGTTAAGCTGGCACAAC
Organism: Andricus quercusramuli; assembly: GCA_932178445.1. Taxonomy (NCBI): domain Eukaryota; kingdom Metazoa; phylum Arthropoda; class Insecta; order Hymenoptera; family Cynipidae; genus Andricus; species Andricus quercusramuli. The sequence goes on from CAKNXH010059498.1 coordinate 24,769, forward strand.
GCAGTACGTTTTTAAAAAAAACAAAAAATCTGAGGAATTTCATTTCTTGATATTTGGAGAGCCCTAAATGAGCCTGAAATTGTGGTAGGGAACAGGAGTAGGTTGAATTAAATTTTGGAGAAATTGTTTAAACAATATTTTTTGAATAATTTTTTAAAACTTTGCTCATGGTATTTCGGGAGCCGTAAATGAGCCTTAAATTATGTATGGGGTGAAATTTAGTTTTATTCACTGGTTGTGGTATTTTTCATAACGTTAAGCTGGCACAACACATTGCGCTTTTAAAAAAAAATAGAAAAAAAGAATCTGACGATTTCCGTACTTTGATATTTTAAGAGCCTTAAATGAGCCTTAAATTATGGCATTATCAAGAATGTGTTAATTTTTTTTAAATCACTTTTACGGATATGGTGGTGCTAGCTTAACGTTAAGCTAGCGCAGTCAGCTTTTTTTTATAAAAAACGTTGAGCATTAAATTTCGCAATAGGGCATTAAATTAGCCTTAAATGAGCCCTAAATAGTGATATAGGTCATATCTCAATATGACAATAGTGTTGTGCCAGCTTAACACACCTATGATCTTGGATAATGTCGATACGGATTTTCCATATATATCAGCATATTCATGCTTTCTTTGAACAGGGATTTGTCGATTTGTTCCGGATACTTAATATCCTAATTAAATTTGGAATTAGAGAAATAAAGTCGTTAAAGGAATATAATATACACCGTGATAATGTTGAGAAGATCCTTTATTTATCGACGTTTCGAGAGTCAAATGCTCTTCTCTTCAGGATAACAGCAATCCAAGTCATATAAAAATCCCTTATTTTTGAAAAATTGGCAGAAGCCGAAATGTCGTAGTCAAAAAAGATTCATGCTCTTACAAGATTATATCTCAATTTAGTTATGTAAAGATAAAAATAAGATTGTGAATGAAGAGAAAGAGAAACCATTTCATATACATAATAAAACATATACGAATTGAGAAGTAAGGTTGAGAAAATGATTAAAAATTGTGCAATTATTTACCTGAGCTTTTAATATTTTAACTTTAGAACTTTTCAATTCGTATATGTTTCGTTATGTATATGAAATGGTTTCTCTTATTCACAATCTTTTTTTTTTCTTCACAGAACTAAATTGAGATAAAATCTTGAAAGAGCATGAATCTTTTTTGACTATGACATTTTGGCTTCTGCCAATGTTTGAAAAATAAAGGACTTTTATATGACTTGGATTGCTGTTATCCTGAAGAGGAGAGCATTTGACTCTCGAAACGTTGATGATTAAAGGATCTTCTCAACATTATCAACGTCTTTTTATTGGTCTGAAGTATGTCATCTTGTACCTTTCACGTTATTTAGGAATTTATTTACTCAGACGCATAACATCGCATTCTAACTTTTACCATCTAGTAATGTGAATATATTTAAAATTGTTATACATATATACGTTAAAGGGGGCCTTCTGATCAGGTTCCTCAAAAGAGGGGTAACAATTTTTCATTTTGAAATTTATATATATTTTTGATACTGGATGTTCGAAGTGACCTCCTCTATATATAAGGAAGCGCGTTAGACTCTATACGTACCAACCTCAAGCGGTGTTGCCATTTCTGGGAGGTAGGATCCTTACCTGCCATCCAGGTCTCCCAGGTATCTATGTGATCTGATAATCAAGTCATGCTCAGAGAATTACATCATTAGTGCGGTTCCGAGACTTAAGTTTAGAGGGGACTAAGACATTATCTCTTTGATATAATATTGCATATAGGTTGAAAATATTCAGTTTCGAAGAAATTATTCAAAAATTTGTTATTTTTTATGATATATCGCTTCAGAGATGTCTTCGTAAAGTCGTAAATTCGTTTTGAGGATGGTAAAGGCCGCTGTAGTGTATAGACTTGAAGCGGTAGCGAGTCAGGCTAATATGCTTGCTGTTTGGTTATTTTGCGGGTTTTTTGTGCACAGGGAGTGAAACTCTATTAAGTGAATCGGGTTTTCATAGTGCGAGTGTTATCTAAGTTTTTTTTTGCTGTTGAGGGCTCAGGAAAGGCTTTGTTGAATTTGTATGAAAATCGAGGTTATGTCGGGAAAAAGCGGGAACCTTGCTAAGGAGAGGCGGGAAGCGGGAGGTGTACCAAAAGGTGGTGCCGCGACTCGGATCCCTTACGAAACGGTACTACAGTGATGACTACAGGATAACCACAGCCGAGTACTACAGAAGTACATTTGTATACCACTGGTTTACTGCAGGTATACATGTAGTATACTACAGGTATACCACTGGTTTACACTGTAGTAATTTAGTAGTAAATTCGGCACGCACTTAATCGCCGCGCCGTGTCGGAGTACATTGCAGTATACGTTTTTATTTTGGGTTGGACAGACATAACAGCGATTACGTCCAACGTTCAATAGATCTCTAGAACTCAAGTGAGTATTATATTATACATACTGTATTGGCGAGTATTAGGGATGAGTATAGTGATCAGTATAAGCGGTGAGTATTAGATGAGAGTATATTAGTTGTAAGTATTACTGATTAACGAAAAGGAAACTATATTTAGATACTATATTAAAAATATATATTTTGAATCATGAAAAAAATGTTGAAATTATTGTTATGCAACCTCAATCAATCTACTTATTTTACTATAAACACAACGTGCTCTACCTCTTCAAAAATTATTACCAATTTTCATGAATACAGTGTTCAATAACAAATAATAATATCAAATCATATTTTAGAGAAAATCATTTTTGAACAAGTTAGAATTTTTTGAAATGTCGAACAAAATGTTTTTTTTTATTTAGTTCATAGAATACTTATTTAGAATTAAAAAAAAATCTTTCACATTTTTGTTTGTTTTGTTTACAGAAACTTCACAACTATCAATTATGCTAAGTTTGAATTTTTTGACTATTCTGAAGTGGCCAAAGAAAAAAGTTAAATAATGTTTTCACGTTTAAAAGTCTAGTGCTAGCGTTCTCAATAACCGCCTCTTATTATTTTTAAGAATTTTTATATCTAAAAAAGTCAATCAGCCGAATGAATTGTTTTTTTCAATTTTTCCATAAACTTTCAAACAAAAAAATAAAACGTTTCACGCGTTTGACATTTTCTTGTACAATAATCCATTATTTATCTACAGCCCTATAAACAATGTATTTCTTATTGCCTTGCGCCCCCCCTACAAGCCCTAATTTTAAAGGTATTCTCGATCATAATTGTTTTAAATTAATTCCATAATCATCTTAGATAGCGTTTTCAGTTTCTGATGTTTATTGTTGATAATAATGGTTTTGAAGATAAGCCGGCGTAGGCCTGATACTATCTTCTCCTTCTCTTCTGCCATTCATATGGAGCATTTATTAACAAGTACGATTCCTAGTACTAACTGTACTACGGCTTAGTTATATCATAATACATGTCAGTACTAAAGTATCGCAATGCTTGATACAACTGAGAATACATTTGTAGCTTTGGATATCCTCGCTATTAAACCATGACTCAAAATAAGTAAATGACTTATATAATATAAATTCGCTGCTAATTAAAATTGCAGTTTGCGAGTGATTCTTTTATACGCTGACAAGCATGCATAATATTGAATAAAGGAAATTATTATTAATATTCAATAAAGTATAGCACAATACTACACGCAGCCTGTTTGTGAGAGGTCAAAAAGTGGCACCTGAATACGCATAATTGAGGGTTTTTTTCGAAAACCGCGGCAGTTTTTGCTTTATGGATATGTGCTAATCAAGAATTTAACAAGGGAAAAATAGGCTCTTTTTTAATTTCTTTTTTGGACCACCTTAAAATTGTCGGATATCTAGTCATCTATATAATTTTTTTATTTGAAATTAACACTTTACGAAAGCTTACATTATCACGAACAGATACTAAAAAATAGAAAAGATAGCTTGATAATAAGAGAAAAAATATCATATTAAAAGTCTAGCTACTTGAGTTTTTTCCTTCAGGTGCTTTTCTTGAAAATTTGTTTTTAAGAATTACGACCATCAAAACTACCTGCCAAGTTTCACTACTACCAGAAAAGTAATGGTTTTGAAAAAGGGTAGCTAGTCTAGTTTTAGTCTAACTAAGTCTACGGCCTACGCTAATCCCAGATAGAAGGCTAGTATAACCATACGTAAATCGTTTTATGACTTCAGACCAGAAAAAAAATGGGCGATGGTTAACTCCGTCCTGGGTACCTATTTACGAACTGGTCAGCGGTAATCCTCTGTACCCAACGAGGATTAAAATGTGCAATATAGCATTTTTTGAATGTAGTACTTGGCCATTTATAAATATAATATTCAAAATCTGCGAAATATAACGATTCCGACGATCTGTCATTTGACTTACAAAGTTGAAAATTAAAGAATAAATGTTCAAGTTCATGTAAAATTTTATGAAAATTGGTTCAATATATGTTACTAAAATCCACTGCAGTAGCTTTAATTGATTGGTGCAATATTTTACTTGGGAAATTCTAGAAGCGAAAATTTAGCCAGATTTGAAAACTTATTAAATAACATCATATATTTGGTTTATTTCTCACACAATCGCATTTTCAAAAATTATTCTTAAATAATTGTGCACTCCCAATCAAACATCGTAAATTTCTTATTGCTTAACCAATTTTTTTTATGGAAGTTAATTAAAAATACTATTTTAACATATATACAAAGCAGAATATAAAGGATTTGCGTGGAATCAATTCTCATAAAAAGTCGTTTTTCAAACCTAACTTTAAAAATTTTGAACAGGGTCCAAAATAGGAAATTGCATTTGCTTAAATGTACTACTGGCACTTCTGTTTTCTTTTTAGTAATTTAAGCTTCAACCAAAACAGACTGATTTAAAAAAAGAAGCGCTGCATTTTTAACTAAGAAAGATTTTTCAGTCAATAAAGGAAAAAAATCTCAGCCAGAATGTGGAATAGAAGAATAAATAGAAATAAATTTAATTACATATATATAGTTTTAAGCAATTTTAAGCTAGAAATATTAATTTATTCATCAAAATTTGTTCGAAAATCTTTTTAAATATTTACTTAAAAATGTTTGCTGAAAAAAATCATTTGTGAGTGTTCCAGGTATCTAATGCAAATTTGTTTATTATTTTGAAACTCGAATTTTCCCACAAATTTTTGAAAATCCTGCAAAATTAAAAAAATGGCCTTAAAATCATCCAGATTCTATTTTGAAAATTTTGTATTTTTTTCAAATCAATTAAAAAAATCATGTTTCGTTTTCCTAGGAATTTTGATAAAAAATGTTTATTCTTTTAAAACATTTCAAAATGCTTAGAAAGATTCTTGTGTTCAAAATCTTCACAAATCTACTTTTTTTTTTAATATGTTTTGAAGTCTTTTCAAGTTTAAAATTATTTTGGAATCTTTTCAAAACCTCTAAATATATATCTTAAACTTACTCGATTTTTTTCGAATTCATAATTGATTAAACATTTTTTCAGTTTTTAATGAAAATTACGTGTTTGTTTTTTTGGTTGACAATTAATTTTTTTGACCGAAAATTGAACTATACTATGTTTGTTCGGAAATTCCGTTCTTTAGTTGTAAATTTAACTATTAGGCTGAAAATTCCTTGATTTCAAGTATTTTTGTGAAAATTCATGTATTTTGTTAAAAATTAATCTTTTTGGGTAGAAAATTAATCTTCTCGGTTAAAAATTCAACTGTTTGGTTGAAAATTCATATCTTTGGATTGGAAACTAAACTGTTTTATAGGAAATTCGTATTTTTTTATTGAAAATTCAACATTTTGTTTGAGATTTTGTTTTATTGACTGAAAATCTTTCTTGAATAAAAATTCAACTATTTGGTTGAAAATTCTTTTTTTTTTTTATTTGGTCTCAAAAATTTGGCGAATTCAGTTTCTTGATTTTTTTCGACACTTAAGCAAATGAATTTTCTATTTTAAGCTACTGTAGTAGACTTGAGTAAATTATACTGAACAATATTCCATGAAATTTCACATAGACTTGAACATTTAATCTTTAATTTTCAACTTTTCAAGTCATATAACATATCGTTGGAATTGCTATAATTCCCGGATTTTGAATATTATATTTATAAATTATCAATCATTACATTTAATTAGCTTTCATTATAATCGCAATCGTTACTCACAATTTTGGAGTTATTTTAATCCACCTATAATGAAGAGTGCAGTTCCTTTGTTGCATGTTCTATATTGTTTTAATTTGCTTCGTTTTCATTTTGATGACCTCTACTTATTTGGTAATTCAGATCTCTCGGGTAGTTTGTAAGTTTTTTGTAGAATAAGACATGGCTGAAAATATTTGGAAAAATTACGTAATTACGTAATTTTCCCAAACCTATGTTAACATAGGTGGGCAGGAGGGGAGGAGGGTAATTTCAAACCATTTTTACGACTATATAGTTACATTGGGGAGGGGACGATTAAGGGAGTTGCAAAAAATGTATTGCGTAATTGATAGATGGCTCCTTACCAGCCTCCATAAACCGCAACGCTGCTTTGATCGGTTAAAAATGCTATGCAAAAATAGTAAATTTCAATTTTGAGTCCAGTTTCACCTTTACACAGAGAAACAACAGAAGATAAACTTTACATCGATTTCCGGCGAAAGATTCTCTGCAACAAAAATTAACTTTACAGGATAAACTTTACACAAATATCGGTTAAACTTTCTTTTGTTTTTCCATGGCAAACACATGTATTTTGAAAGACGCGAAGTTGGCTGAACAAAACTTTATCGCTGTAAAAAATTTCCTGCAACAAATTTTATTCCTAAATTTTTCTGTGTAAGCATTCTTTGATAGGACTCGTCGTTTCCGATTCATTTTATGTAAATGCTAACGGAATCGAAAATGCCAATTTTTATTCAAACAACGCGATTCAGGAAAAAAGTCAAAGGGAGGAATTGTAGTTTTTTAAGAGGTCTAAAAAATGTCCAAGTACGCAGCCCGGATCTAAGAATAATATTAAAAATGAACTTATAATAACCGTTGTCTTAAAAAATATGATAACGTATGTCGCAAACATACAAAATGTGTGTGGAAAATCAGGCGCGAAGCGCGAGTATCGTGGAAATTGAATAATGTAAAAGAATATGGGAAATTTAATCTTTACATGTAATTACGAGAAAATTAAGTGTCAAGATTTATATAAAATTTGGGGCAAAGGAAATATTTGTGCTAAATAAGCTTATTTGAAGTGTGCCGAGGCAGATATGTATGTGTGTTTGCGGGGGCCCCGGGCCGCAGCCCCGACGGCCCTTATACAAAGGCGCCCCTGTCCCACCGTGAATGCCGTAGGACCATAGGCGCACTTACATGGGCACCAGAAGCGGGCAGATTTTCAAAATTAAAAATTTTTAATGTTTATTATTTGTTAAATGTTTGAATTTCTAGGCGATCTTAGGAATTTTAATTATTGTATTTCAATTTCTTCAAATCAAAATATTTTTGATTCAAAGTGAATGTAAAATTTTAGCACATTGTCATAGAATTTTCAATGCCATATTCCAAATAACAAAACAATGTGGTAAAAGATTAAAACTGATTGAAGCAACGTTATTCTCGGCAAAAATCAGACAAATATGATTTAAGCTCAAGCATTATTTGTAAATTTGATTCGGTATTTAGTTAAGTCCTTTACTTTTACAAGTTTCTGGAAACCTAGCCTAGGTAAATCTTTATTAGGGTTATTTTTGAGACGACGTCTGGTCTTTCGGACTTTCCCAAATTCCTTATTGTGTTCAGAATTGGCTTTACTGCTTTATTGCTTCATTTCAGGTGCCCGGGAGGATAGATGTAGGAAGACGAACTCAGGAATATTTGTCCTTGCATGCCTTTTTCAAGTTTATACTTCATAATTTACATAAACGTACATTTCAACATCGGAAGCCTTAAAAATTATTTAATTTTAAATTAAAGTCCTTAGAAATTTCAAATTTCAAATTTAATCTTTCAAAATAGGACAAGTAATTTATTCTAATTATGGGACAACGAAAGCGAGACAGATTCGAAATTGCCTTCGAAATTATATAATTTGCTTTTTCCAAATAGAATAAACTAAAAAAATTAATTCGCAGAATGAAGTTATGCAAATTAACAATTTAATACTAAAAATTCCAAACTTGATTATTTTTCATTAGAATATTCAATGCTGCCATTGTATTGTACAAATTGCGAATTTTTGAAAAATAAAAATCTTCAAAAGCTAAAATTTTTAAACTTCAGGCAATCCAAATTTAAAAATTCCATTAATAATAAATAATTAAAAACTATATGTCAATAATAAACAAATTTCAATTCAAGAGTTTTCAATTTTAGCAATTTTAATTTAAAAGCCTGGCATTTTAAATTTGCATTTAAACTGCTTGTAATTAAATCCTAAGCAGGAAAAATCTACAGATAGTTATAGATTGAATTTTGGCCGAGTTTAAACATTTGGACAGTCCGTACGCATATGGATGTTTATAACACAATCGAGTCTAAACGTACGGACCTGGCATAGGGTGGGGGAGTTGGAAAAGGGAAGTCAAAACTTTAAATTGAAGCTTTTGAAATAAAAGAATTATTTCAAACACGATACTTATTAGGGTGGTTAAAAATATAAGCTCTCAAAAAATTATCGTGGCACCTTGATAACTTTTCATGTATCATGAAAAAATATGACTGTATATATTTTAGGCAAATAGGTGTGTATTTAGGGTTGCGCATGTGGCGTTGCAGCTTTAAAAGAAAATATCTCTCAAATTAATAAAGATAAGTCATTTTCAATATAATTCTCTGAATTCGTCTTGGTTTCCACTATAATTTTAGATAATTTATAAACATAATAATCTCAACATATGACAAACAATACATAAAATACAATTTTTTTGCGTGAAATTTACCGATATACTCATACTATTCTTGTAAAGAATAATACGAATATTAAATGCAAAATAATTGCAAAAATAAAAATGCGGAATAATGCAAATTATTTTGCTGGAGTGTGGAGGCCTCTGGGCCTTTGAGAATAAAGTTTCGAATTTTAATTTTTTAAATACGCATTTGTATTGATAATTTTGTTACGCCTCTTTTTCTTCAAATAGAAAAAGTTGTAGCTTTTTTAGTTTTTGAATTATTTACAAAAAACTGTTTTTTTTATCTGAATAAAATATTCCGTGTTTTTCACTTCAACTCGCGACGAAATCGGCACTTTTCAATATTTTTAAGTGAAATTTATGTGAGGTATACACTGGCATCTTGTGCGACCGATGACGTTAGCAAAAGTTGAAAATGTTTATTTGAACAAAAGTTGATAATTGTTTGCGGAGGCGTTGCACAATTCGCGCACAAACAACTTTGATCGCTTCGTGAGTCGAGCAAATTTTGAGGAAGCAAAAACTTTCAGTGAGAAAGTTGGTCAGGAAGGTTCAGTGAAGTTTTCTGGAAATTTTTAGCTTAATTGAAATTGTAGTTAACAAACTGTTGAAGTTTTAATTTTCCGACGCGATCGATTTTCTCTCGCGTAGGCTGTGGTCCGGCCGGTAAGACGTTTGCTATACACAAACTCCGTCGCAGAGGCGGGTCAGATACAGATAATTTTTATTTAAAATAGGAAAAATCAGGACGTAAAATGGGTAGTGATAATTCAGAATCATTAGTGTTAAATTAGTGGTAGTATTAAAATAAAAACTTGTAATGAATGAACACATAAACACAAATAAAGTAAAAAAATTAAAGGGGAAACACTATATTTATCGCAGATTTTAATTAGTAAATATTAATTATTTTGATAAACACATGAAATACTTACGAAAAATAAATTTAAGTAAATTTACTGGTCAATTTAACTAGACTTTCTATAGTTAACTGTTTTTAATTTTCAACCAAAGATGTGAACCTTCAACCAAAAAAGTTCAATGAATTTTCAACTAACATAAAATGAAGAATCTTCAACTGAAATAGTTAAATGTTCAGTTAAAAAAATTAATTTCGGCAAAAAAAAAAAGAATTTTTAACCAAAGGGATAAATTTTCAACTGAAATGATGTATCATTAACAAAAAAATGTATGTTCAACACAATGTCTTAACCTTCGAACAAGTACTTCAATTTTCAACGAAAATAGATCAATTTTTAACAAATTACGTAATAGTAAATATTTCAACCCAAAAAATTGTATTTTAAATCAAGAACAGTTCAGTTCTTCTGTAGCCGTCCCGTAACTCTCCTAAGCAGCTACTGAGCCATAAAAAAGATGCAATGGGAGAGCCAATGATATGTCAGGATTCATGCCGACCGTAGTTTTTCGGTTACGCCTACGCTTCTGTTCTATCACAAACTGGAAGGTCTGGTGGGTAATGCCATATTTTCCTTGACAGCTCTTTTAGTTTTTACTAAGTTCCGTGCGGGATACAACTAATGTAATGAACCAACGTGAAAATAGGAATTCCAGGCACAATTGTTTGTGTGCATAAACTGTTGTTGTTTTGGGATTGTTTATAAATGTAGTTGTTGCGAGATTTTGCGTAAATGTTTTTTTATTGATTGTGAAGTGTTCGGAGTTGCAGAGCATAGCTACAAGAACAAGTTAACTGGAGAATTACATAAAATGAAACAAAAGGGGTACGCAGTTTTTTTTTCAACATATTTTTATACAATACTTTTTTTTAACGATTTTGAAGTATTTTATACAAAAAACAAAAAGTAAAGTATCGCCCCGTTTTTGAAATCGAAGTCTAGGGCTTCTAGGGCACCTAGCCTAGGCTGAACGAAAATATTGATACTAGGCTCACAGAATTTCGGTGAACCTACCCGCCATTTTTCAGCTCCCCTGGACTCTCCGAAAATTTAGTTTTACGCTCACCGATTTTCAATAAACGCAGACACGGCCTTTTGAAGTACGTTCAAGTTAAATGAAAAGCAACATTTTTTTAGATATACTAAATTATTGCTTAGGAACTGTTATTCTGCAATCTACATTACAAACTAATTACAAAAGTATAATAAAAGAATTAGATAAATTTAAAACTGTGGATAATTTTGAAACTTCCTAAATATTCAAAAAATGTATGAAGCCCTGTTTTGAATAAATAAAATTCCGAGGGGCGTACCACTCTCAGTTTGCATGTATGAGGGATATACACTCAAAGAATACTTCAGAATACATTCAAATACATCGGAATACTTGAGAATGCTTCGTACATGGTGGTCGTAGATCAGGGAAAACTTGAATGTCAGGAAAAAGTCAGGGATTTTGGAGAAATCTGGCAAATGTCAGGAAATTTCGATAAGAGTCACTCTCCATAACTGTCTTATTCTGTTTATAAAAGATTATATCTTGAAAATATTACTAAATATTAATGATCAAAGCAAATGAAAAACGTAGTGTATACAGATTCGGCATTTTTTGCCGTATTTTAATTTTGTAGTACGGCATTATAGTGACTGGTCACAGAAGAGTGATCTGTCACATCACGAACTTCTTTTCCAAGTCTCCTTTTCAAAAATATAAATGTTAGTGTCCGGTCACAGAAGAGTGATCGCGAGGAATGGTGATTCGAATCTGAAGTGCTGGGATCTGCTAGACAATTCGAAAATTAGTGATAAAGTGTATTATTATAGGAATATTGAAGTGATGAGCAATTCTTTAGTGTACTTCTAGTGCGTGATATTCTTTATTATATGACACTTTGTGTGTATTTATAACTTAATATTCCTTATTTTATGATAAAATAGTAAAATATTGTACTATTTTTAAATATTACTATTTTTTGCCGGAGCTCAATACTTCGACCAATGAAAAATTGGTCAGAGAAGAATTACGGAATTTTCAAAATGAAGTTTTGTGGCCACTATGATATAATATTCTTGACAGTAATTTATTTTCCTTGTATTCTCATTTCTATTTGTTTGCAGTTTCTGCATCTCATTGATTATTTTTTTAAGTTAAAAATTTTATTATTTTTCAGATTTAAAAATTTCGTTCAAAAATTCATAATTTTTTATTGAAAATCCAATAATTTTGTTGAAAATTTCATTGAAATCTTTCTTTGTCGAAAATTCAACAACTTTTTTGTTTAAAAATTCATCTGTTTCAGTAAGAACTTTACCTTTTTTTGGCTAAAAATTCAAGTAATTGGTTAAAAATTAATCTCGTTTCATTGAGGATTCAACTATTTTGTTGAAAGTTTGACTTTTCTTAACGAATTCAACCGTTTTTGATTTAAAATAGAAAATGTAACTATTTTGTTAAAAATTCTTCCTTTTTTGGTTTAAAATTAAGTTTTTTACCTGAAAATTTAATTATTTCATTTTTGGTTGAAGGTATATTATTATTAGTTGAAAATTCGATAATTTTTTTTCAATTTATGTATTTTTAGGAAAATTAATCTTTTTGGTTTAAAATTCCATCGTTTTGATTTTAAATTTCATCGAATTTGGTAGCAATTTCATCTTTTTTTGTTAATATTGCAACTGTAACATTTTTTGGTAAGAATTTATCTTTTTAGGTTAAGAAATGAACTATTTTGTTAATAATTCATCTCCTTGGTTGCAAATTTGAGATTTTTGTTAAAAAATCGTTTTTTCTTCTACTGAAAATTCAACTTGTCCATTTTTTGTTGATAATTTATCATTTCGAGTTGAAATTTCAAGTCTTAGTTTGAAAATTTATGTACTCCTTTAAAAATTCTTCTTCTTTT
>CAKNXH010059498.1:52489-90734 GCA_932178445.1 Andricus quercusramuli
ATTTGAATTTGTAAACAAAAACGAGAATGAAATAAATGAACTCGTTGAGGAGTTGAAAGAAAAAATCTCTGAAACAACAAAAAAATCAGAAAAAGTTCAGTTCTTAACGATGTTGCCAAGAAGTTGGGAAATTCGGCGTACACAACACACGTTTAGTTTTCCTTATAATATGGTTCGTTTGGCAAAAGTCATTCACACCGAACATGGAATCGGTTCATCTCCTAATCCTAAACTTGGAAAAAGACTATCTGAAGAGGCAGAAACGCTTGTTCATAATTTTTATCGCCACAGCGATTTTAGTCGGCAAATGCCTGGAAAAAATGATTACGTGTCAGTAAAGAAGAATGGAGTTCGAGTACATGGACAGAAACGACTACTCTTGGGAAATTTGAAGGAGTTATACGTAGCTTATAAAGAAAGATATCCTGGCTGTAAGGTTGGGTTTTCCAAACTCGCGGGATTAAGACCAAAGGAATGCATTCTGGCGGGTGGTAATGGAACACATTCAGTTTGTGTGTGTAAAATTCATCAAAATATGAAACTGATGATAGCTGGAGCACGACTGAAAGAGCTTGCAGATGCACAACCTGGAAATGATTTTCTCGGATCGTATAAAGACATTTTAGGCACCATGGTATGCGAGAACCCAAAACCTGATTGCTTTTTAAACTATTGCAAAAATTGCCCTGGTATAATAATAGTAACAGGAAAGTTACATGAATTATTTGACAAAAATTGCATTGATAATGTCACGTGCAAACGATGGACAAACACAGATCGCTCAATGTTAGAAACTATTGTAAACTCCGGCGACGAATACGTTCATGTAATTACAAAAGATTTACCAGATCTGTTGAAACATGATTTCCTAGCGAAGGTTCAGAGTAAATATATTGATGATACCAAACAATCCCTTCAAGCAGGAGTGTTTTTAGTTTTATGCGATTTTGGTGAAAATTTTACTAATGTAATTCAGGACGCCATCCAAAATCACTACTGGTGTCAGACACAAGTAACGATCCACCCCTTTGTTGTTTACCATAAAGAAAATGGGGAAGTAGTGCACGACAGTTTCATGATTATTTCGGATTGCCTTCACCAGGATGCAACTGCCGTTAATTTGTTTTCAAAGAAAGTAATCACAGAACTAAAAAGTCGATATCACGTAGAAAAGTTAATACATTTCACCGATGGAGCTGGTTCGCAATATAAGAATAAATTTAATTTTCTTAATCTTGCGCACTTTAAAGAAGACTTCAAAATCAAAGGAGAATGGCATTTTTATGCCACTTCTCATGGAAAAGGGCCTTGTGACGGATTATCTGGAACACTAAAGCGCGAAGCTACAGCAGCGAGTCTGCGAAGACCACTAGATAATCAGATTACGACGGCATCCTTGTTGTACGATTGGGCTATCAGCGCTATGCCAAAAGTGAAATTCATTTTTTGTGCCACAAGCGAATATGAAAATCATGCGAAATTCCTTAGCGATCGTTTTCTGAAAGCTCAGACAATTGATGGTGCGAGAGGATTTCATTCCTTCATACCGATCAATAGCCATCAAATCCGTTGCAAAATATATTCTGCTGCTCCTGACACAACATCAAAAATATTTCAGATGCAAAAATCTGCTCCTAAGCGAAAATATTCTAAGCGAGAGAGAAACATAACTAAGTAAACAGGAATGCTTGAGACTGCAGCGTTTCAACAGTACATTGTGTAATGACAATGTCTGCACTACCCGCCTAGCTGCTGCGTAGCTCAAGCATTCGACTGGAATGTCGTTCTTTAAATATTCATAACTCGCGAACCAGATGAGTGTCCGTCAATTTTTTTGTTTGAAATGAAAGATAAAAGAACAAGGAATATTATTCTAAAAAAAAATAAAAAATAAAAAATTTCGAAATTTGTCAAAAATGAAATCAAAAAATTTTTTTGAGTTTTTTTTTGTGAAAATTTTGAAATTTTTCTTTGCTCCATATTTTATATAAAACAGCATCTTGTTTTACAAAGCGCCTATAAGTTTCATTAAAATCCGAAAAAAATTGTCGGAAATATTACAATTTAAAAAAAAAAACCGCCCCAAATTTCAAAATGGCGTCACGCCCAGAATTTTCAAAATTTTTGAAAATTCTTCTGCCAAAAAGCAATACCCATAAAGTAACACAACAACGCTGCGTTTCATTAAAATCGATGGGATGCCTGCCAAGATTGATTTTTTTGACGTGGAAAGCGTCTCCTACTGTAGGGAACTTGAAACTGATATTTTTGACCTCATACCTAATTATAATAACATTAAACTTACTGGTGACTTAAACACAAATCTTAATGCTACCAACAATTTAACTATTTAAAATCAATAGTGTTCTCCGCCGGATTATCTATAGTTCCGCATAATACTACGCACCACACCGATCATTCTAGTACATGGATTGACATGATGATTGTTGACGATCTAGACAAGGTATTTTTTTCCACTAAACACTCAATCTCATTCCTCTCAAACCACGACCTTATCAGAATTCAATATCAGTTCTCCTTTGATCCTTCTTCTAGTTTATCTCCTCTATCTATACGCAATCTTAAAAATATAAATGAAGCCGAATTTCTCGAGCACCTCTCCACTTATGATTGGAAAAGAATTTTTATTGAAAAATATATAAATAGAAAGGTTATTTATCTAAAAAAAATTTTAACTTAAGCGTTTGACAAATTTGCGCCTCTTCATACCCTTAAAGCAAAAAAGAAGTCCACTCCTTGGATTACATCTTATTTAAAAGACTTGATTAAAGAAAAAGAGAAAAAACGTAGATTGGCTAAAAGAACAAAAAATAGTATTATTCAAGCCGAATTTCGTAAACTGAGAAACTTAGTTCAAACAAAAATCAAGGATTCATTCAATCAATATAATTAAAATTCTATTAAAAACAGGAATAAAAATGAAAACATCTGGTTTCTTTTAAGACGACTTGGACTTATCCCTCCAAAACACTTGGCTCCGGATAACAATTTTTCACCCGCAGATCTTTTAGTAGCATTCGCAACAAAACCTACACTCATTGCAGAAAACACTCCTTCCTCTCTCGCAGTTCCCTCTAACTTAGATGATACTAAATTATTCTTTTCTGACATATCGCAAGAAACCCTAATTAAAAAACTCTTAGAGGTAGAATCAAATGCTCATGGTTCTGATGGTATTTCAATATATTGAAACTAACAATTTAATGGACCCAATGCAATCTGGGTTTCGTGCCAGGCATAGTACTCTTACAGCTACACTTAAAGTAACTTATGACCTTAAGCAGGCCAATGATAGAAGGGAAATAACGGTTGTTGTCCTTTTTGACTTTTCCAATGCGTTTGATACAGTTAACCATAATTTACTATTGACTGGGCTCAAATCACTCCACCTCTCAAATATGGCTGTGAAGTGGTTTGAATCTTAGTAATCGCTCTGAAAGAGTACAAATCAGCAATGGCGAGCGTTCGGACTGTGGGGAGGTTAAGAATGGTGTCCCTCAAGGTTCCACGCTTGCACCTACTCTATTTAATATTTATACATCTTTACTTGGTAGTGAACTTCGACATTGCAACTATCACAAATATGCTGATGATTTCAAGCTTTACCTCTCCGGGCCCATTCCCACTCTTAAGAGCTTGCTTCAAAAGGTACAGGAGGATATTGATTTGGTGGTGCAGTCGGCCTTGATTAACGGTCTCACTCTTAACCCTGCTAAAACTAAGGCTATAATCATAGGACCCTCTTCCACTCCTTCACTTGCAACAATTGCAACCTTGCCTCCTCTCTCGATCGATGGGCGTCTCATTCCCTTTGTGGATTCTGTGAAAGATTTAGGCTATATTCTTAATCGCTATCTTACATGGAATGAACCCATTGCGGATATCTCAACGAAAACCTTGAGAGTCCCCCAACAGCTTAACAGGAATAAAGAATCACTTCCTACTTCAACACGTATCCTCCAAGTTAATAGCCTGATCCTTCCCTTTTTTGACTACGGCTGTGTAGTATATCACTATATTACTGATGAGCTGAATGCTAAGCTTGAGCGTACGCTTAATGCTTGCATAAGGTTCATCTATAACATCCCTAAAAGTGAACATGTTACTCAATATAGAGAAAGAGCAGGACTCATCAACATCGCCAAAAGAAGACAATTTTTCATGTGTAATTTACTTCTATACCACATACAGTAATGATGCCCCGCACTATCTTCTTAACCTCTTCAATTTCATTGACAAACATCAACCAACACATTCCATATACCGTGAAAGGAGAACAGTATTAAAAATTCAGCCACACCGCACGTGTAAAATGCAAAGGTCCTTTGTTATTCGTGGTGCTCGCCTTTGGAACAAACTACCTATAACAATTAGAAATGCGCCTTCACAATTTCATTTTAGAAAACTCCTTTTTGATTACTTATTCAACACATCAAATCCTACCCTCGAAGTCACACATTGGTAACACTTAAATTCACAATTAAAATATATATAAGTATGTGTATGAATGCGTATTTACTTTTAAGTAGGTATACTTGCGTATTTATATTTATAATATCCTTCTGTTGATAGCCTGGATCCAATTTTTTGTATCATAGTTTAGTTCTTTACCTTTGTTAATAACTATTTTTGGTTTCAATCGTCAAATCGATCGCCATCATATTCTAATTGTAATGTGTATCACCTGTTCCTTACAGGGCTATTTAGCCCTAGGAACTTTTCATGAATAAATTCAAAAATACAATACAATACTTTTAAATGCTAGAATTAAAGGGGACAGGATCGGTAATTGGACTCATATCTGCGAAGACGGAGGGTCGGCCCTCGATTACGTAATTTATTTAGAGACTGAAGAGAATTGTCCAGTAGTTGAAATGAAAGTAGAAAGACGAATCGAATCGGACCATCTCCCAGTAACATTCAGCTTAGAGGTGGGGGAAGGAAACAGAGAGCAAGGGGAATACCAAAATCAAAATGAATTCGAAGCAGAAAAGCTAGTCTGGGACCCATGGAAAGAAAATGAATTCAGGGATGAAATGGGTAAGCTGTGGGAGGAAGAAGTCAGGAGGCAAGGGTGGCAGGAAAGGTGGGATAGATTAAAAAAATGTGTATGGGAAGCAGCAAAGAGAGTAGGAATGATCAGGAAGGTAGGAAAAAACAAGATTCAAAAATAGGGGGAGGGAAAATGATTCGATGAGAAGTGTTCAATTCAACGGAAAAAGGTCTGGGCTTGTCTAAAAAAAATTTAAAAATAAAAGACAGGTTGATAATATGAATTTGAAGAAAGAAAAAAAGAAACTGAGAAATCTGTACATGGCAAAAATCAAGGTACAAAAAGAAAAAGATTGGGAGGGAGTAGCAGAAAGTAGGAGAATGGGAGATTTTTGGGTGGCAATTGGGAAATTTAGAAGTCGAAAACAGCGTAAGGGGCAATGGATAGGGAAGGATCGATGGAAAAATCATTTTGAAAATTTACTGGAAGTAGATAATACTTTGGGAAACACGGAAATAAACGACACCGCTCTGGACAACACCATACGAAGGGAGGGAGGGCCTTGGAACGAACAGATCACTCATGGAACTGAAAATTCGGGAAGGTCTGAAGAAGATATGCTAAATAAGGACAGAACGATGGAAGAGCTGGTTAATATTCTTAAGAAAATGAAAAAAGGAAAAGCTCCAGGGGAAGATGGGATACCGGTAGAATTTATAAGAGAATCACCAAAGATTTGGTGGGAAGAAATTCTGAAAATATTTAATGGATTTTGGAGTAACGGTGAAGTTTCGAAAGGATGGGAAAAAGCAGTCATTTATTGAATATTCAAATGAGGACAGGAAGACGATACGGGGAACTACAGAGGAATATTTTTATTACACTCGGGGTACAAAATCTTGGCTTCAATTATATACGAAAGAATAAGGGATTGGCTAGAGGAAAAGGATCTCTATAAAGAATCTCAAGCAGGCTTGAGGAAGAAAAGATCGACAAGAGATCATATCTTTGTATTAAACTCATTGATAAATAACAACTTTAAAAAGGCGTTCGACATGGTTGACCGAACAATTTTATTTATAAAACTGGCTAAATTAGGTATCAAGGGGAAAATGCTGGAAATGATATAAGCCATCTACAGGGAAACAGATAACCAGGTGATCACAGAGGAGGGGCTCACAGATACTCTAAAAACCAGTAGGCGAGTGAGACAGGGATGTCCTTTAAGTCCCACACTGCAGTGGTGGCAATTATAAATATCTGGGTTTCTGGTTTTCAGATGCAGGGAATAATTACAGCAAACACACGAAAGCAATGGTCGGTAAAATTCAAAAAGCGGAAAATGTAGAGTACGGGGTTATGAGTAGAGCGAGAATAGGGGGATTAAAGAGGAGACTTTATCTAGTGGATGTCCTAGCCAAGTCAGGAGGAATGTACGGACTTGAGATCTGGGGATGGGAAAGAAGGTAGGAGATGGAAAGGGCTCATGCTAGGTTTGTCAAAATGGTCATGGGAGTTGATAGGAATACACCGGGATACATTTGGAGAGCAGAAACAGACAGATGTAGTCCTGAGATAGAAACAAAAATAAGGGCAGGTAAATATCTAGTAGAAATTCTTGATATGGAAGACGATAGACTCCCCAAAATCTGCCTCAAGGAGGAATTGAGAGCAGTTAAAAACAAAGATCCCCCGACCTGGGGCACTAATCTGAAACAAGCTTTGGCAGATTTTGGGGAGGAGCAAGTCATAGGGTGGGTGGAAGATAAAAGTAGAGAGAATGCAATTCCAGATGCACTCGGAAGTGGTACTACAAAATTACAGGAGAAGGAAAAACGGGAAGATGAGGTAAAAATAGAAGAAGATTCTTACTGTACTCAGTATAAAAGTTGGAGGACAACGGAGGGAGGGAAGGTTACTGGAAGAACCGAAAGTTGAGCCTTGTAGATAAAATTCAGTGGACGAAACTCCGACGTGGGAACGTAGGAAAAGCGGGAAATAAAGAATATAATAATGTAGACTGTAGATTCTGTGGAGAAGAAGGCGAAGATATGGAGCACATGTGGGTATACGAAGGGGCACGAGAGCAAATTGAAAAAAAGTGGGTAAATGAAGTCGATAACCTGCTGTTAAATGATGACAATGTACAAGTCGTTCAATTTGTGTAAAATTTTGACCGAGGAACCGATCGTCGGTCTTTGCAGATATGAGAAAGAATTCGAATCGAAGGCAAAATAATGCAAAGCTGTTGAATAAAAAATCGAAAGGGTTCATAGACTTTTTATTAGTTCATAGATTGTAAGTGGATTATAAGTTTTAGAATCTAAGTTTTTCTATTTGATTGGCTCAAAGGACCTTAGTAATTAAGTCTTTTTGATGTGTATGGGATTTATCTCGTATATGTAAATATCCATAAAGATGTACATGAGAGAAATAAGTGAATAAAATATTTATTCGTAAATTCGTTTTCGGCGCTAATTATGATTTGTTTGCGGGTTTTTCATTGAAAATTGCTTCTTATACATTGAAAACTACTTTACACTGACAATTATATGTTTAACCCTTCGCTGGCACACTGGGGTCGAAAAGACCCCAGGCTTGTTGAAACTTTTTTAAGTGCCTTCAACATTCAAAAATGGTACTAATGGTAAATGGAAAAAGGCATTAATGGTTATTCATTTTTTCGTGAAAAAGTGTCACTTTTCACTATTGTTTAAATTGTGTCATCTTTTTATTATATTTAAAATAAATTTTGAACTAAATAACCCACAGCATTCTTTGGAATAACTCTCCAAGAGGGTGTAAAAAATTCAGCAACTCAAAATAATGAATTGGCTCTTTGCGGGAAGCCTTTTCCACTTGTGGTCGAAACGACCCCAGTATGCCAGCTACGTTACGCGTCGGGAAGTGTGCCATCGAAGTGTTAAATAAAATTTTCAAACAATATATTATTGTTTTTAGCAAATTTTTTCTTAGAATAGATTTAGAAAGTCGCTGTTTTTCCAAGGAAATTGCACTTTTTGCCCAATTTTCAATTAAATCGAGGTAATACCCAATTATTGTTAACAAAAATAATTGTTTAGCAAATTTGTTTTTATTTCTGAAAAATATTCTTCTTGAATAATGCTAGAAATGGTGTTTTTTTCTGAAATTTGAAACTTTTTGTTCACTTTCCACTTGAAATAAGTTGATATTTATCTCAATTTAACAAAGATAACTGTTTAAACAACTTATTATTGTTATTAGCCATCTTCTCTCAGATGAGTGCTTTAAAGTTGCGGTTTTTTCTGAAATTTTTTACTTTTTGTCCAATTTGTAAGTAAAGTGAAGTGATAATAATTTAAGTTAACAAAAATAATTGTTCGAACAATTTATTATTATTGCTAATAATATTCTCTATAACAATCTTCATCTATATTAATGCGAGTCAGTTGCGGTTCTCTTCTGAAATTTTTAACTTTTTGTCCACTGTACACTTACAATTAGTGAGGTAATAGTTGATGCAAGTTAACAAACATACTGTTAATAAACAAGACTTTATTATGCTAGAAAGTTGCGTTTCTCTGAAATCTTCAGTTTTGCATAAACTTATTAATTGTGAATAAACAATAAGTGAACCTCAATAAGAATAATTTTTTAAATAGTATTGTGTTGTTTCAAGTGAATTATTTTCGCTTTTTTCCCAATGTGTAGAAAAATTAATTCAAACAAGAAAGCTATCTTACAGAAGAGACAAAAAACAAAGATTGGAATGATTAGGAGTATGTGGGAGGACTAGGTCTTTAAATGTCTTGAGAAGTTTTGTTTTGCATCACAACAAGAAGTTTATTGCAAAACGTAAAAGAAAAATTGGGAATTTCAAATATTGTAATAACAGTCCCGGAAGGGGGGGGGGGGGCCGGCGCCTTCCTTGGAGAAAACACGTCTCGTCGGTGACAATACCCAATTGAGGGTGGTCAAAATTTTTTTATTTCTCGAATTTCCATATACATCGCGTGGTAATTTGTTTAGCGCTAATGATGATTTTTTGGGTTTAAAAAAAATGCAAATTGTATCTAATACATAACTGTAACTGTAACTGTAATGCATAACGAACATAACTGTTCGATAAATGTATTATTATTGTTAATAATATTCTTTTAGAACAATGCTAGAAAATTTCAGTTTGTATTTAATTTTTCACTTTGTGTATAATTTTCAATTAAGTTAAATCAAAATTTTCGTTGAATTGGCAAAATATGTGTCGTCTAAAATCCTTTGAAAAACAACATTTTTCTTGTGAAAATGATTTTGTGACCTGAACATGCACGGAGAGAAGTAAACCAGAGCGGGTGCAGTTTTCACCGTAACCGTTGCTGCGCCGACCACAAGAGGTCTGCAGAAAAATCATGTTGTAGCTGGGCAGGGACTGTTACGGTTGATGACGGAAATATTAATGTTACACCGTGACAGTCACTGCGCGCCACCGTAAAAGATTCTGCAGCGATTGTTGCGCCCATCGCAGTAACAGTTACTGCCAGATTCCCGAGCCGTCGCGGTTACCACCGCAATGGGATTGGACGGTCTGAAGTCTAACGATATCAGCTGATCGTCGTGGTGCATACTCGAATGTTTTTGTGTCACTGTCAGAAACGTCGAAAGTGTAAGTGGTGCAAGGAAAAACTCAAAAAGCAATAAGATATCAAGGTATGTTTTTGGTAATTGTTCATTTTCACGGCTTCTGCTAAAAATAGCTCTTAAAGGTATTTAAATTGTTCAAACTTACAATATTGTATGTACGTAATCTATATTTTTCGTTAATTTTTTTTTTAAATTTTTTAATTTTCGATGTTTCATTACAAATCAATTTTTAAAAACATACTACATTTGATTTTATTTCCTTTCCAGTTGTACCTTAACATAGATCAACGCACGCAACACCTTATCATCATTTTCACCTTTTCCGTATACAAACGGTGAGTCATTTTTGGCATTTTAAATGGAGGAATTGCTGTCAAGTACTTCCCTGAATACGAGCAGTGGTTCAGTAGTACTAGTTATTCCGAAAATTCAAGATGGAGACCAAAGCAGCAGAATTCTTAGTTCGTCGACCATATATAATGAGTCGTCATCCTTTCAGTTGCCACATACGATGCAAACTGGCGCTGTGTGTGCAAAGTGCCAAAAAAGTGATCGGCTGCATCAAGCTCTTTTTAGCTACGAGCGCGAAAATGTTCGCTCGTACCTGAAATCAGAATTTGATGGGATGCTTGCGCTTTCTGCAATCGAAAAGAATGGGGATAATATACCCGAGCCGGTAAAGACAAATGTTGTACATCTGCTTATACAGAGGGAGGCTGAAATTGTTTTGAAGCGAGAAAGGGCCTCTCTGCAGCACCCTATAGAACATTTTTTGTAAGCTTTTGCCACATTTACAATTTTTTCTTTTCAATAATTGTCTCCAACCACCCACATATATACTTGCGGATTCAGACACTGAGCCCGTCGCATATTGGGACAGATAGTCATGCCTCCCCCCCCCTCCCCCACACACTCGTGGTAACTTTTCGTCGCGTGCATACCCAAGAACCCATCACTAGCATTTATGTAAAGTAAGCCGATTGGAATGAAGAGGGGTGGGGGCTCCTCTTGTCTGAATCCGCGAGAGGCAGCGATTTCGGCCTGTCTGACTTCGCGAGGTTTTAGTGTATTTATAATTCTTATTTGCGATTGTTTTATTTCTTTCATCTTGACATTATACTTGTAATGATTCCCAACTTCCCCAAACAAATTCTTGTTAGCGTAAGTATAACATTCTTCGCAAAGGTGGCACAAAGTATGTATTTACGTCTTCTGATGGAAAAATGTGATTTTCACACCACTACAGGGCGTAAAATGAGCTTTTTTCACTGTTGATTTACGCAGTACTATAAATATCTTCACGTTACAAGAATTTTGAAATTCATGTCCTCAGATTATCCTCGATGTGAACATACGCCAAAGTGACGATATCAACAAATATTGTTTACTATTGAGGGTCGACTACAAAATTCTTGCGGCGCTCGCAGAGGAGCTCAATAGGGAATTTGGTTGGAAGGCCACATTGTATTTCGATCCACCCAAAAAAGACACTAATGGATCCTTGAAGGCTACTGGAAAATTAATCACTCGCGTAGACTATGTACGGAGGCTGCTTCAACGATCTGGGTTATGTCTGAAAAAGGACGATTTAACAGATAATACTGCTGTTGTTGAAACCGAAGCAGAGTTTGGTAGGCAATTGCTTTTCTTCGAATCTTATGTGATCAAAAAATCTATTTTCCTGTGGTTCGGGTTTCAGTTGATGTTGAGTCAAAGCTTGCACTGTTGCGTGCGCCTGTTGTGGATTGGAAAGAGACATGTGAAGCTTGGAAATTGACATACACGGCTAGAACCAAAAATTCTAAGAAACTAAAAGAATGTGGTTCATTGGTCTGGCAGCTCGAAGAATTTCCGTGCTTTACTGAACAAGGAGCTGTTGAGCTTGTATGTTTTTTTTAGCAGTGCTGTATTCTGTTCAGAAGCTACTGCTGTCAATTTTTAATACAATTTTTCTCTAATCTTGTTATCTCCTCTGTATAATTGCAGGTCAATTACGATTTTTTGTCTCGATTACCCGACAATAAAGCCGATCCACTGAAAAATTGGTACAATCTGAGGCTCTCTTTAGAAAAGTTTCTGCGGACGAAAAAAATCGTCGGCGAAGAGGCCGATCAATTTTTTTTCACTTGAATGACGCATGTGACTGTTCATTTTTACACATATTTTCCTACTTTTGTAAAATTCACATAAAGTCCGACTGTGTTATTGCTTCTTAAGGTGGAAAAGACTGCGCTATTCTGCTGCTCCTGCCGTCGAGTCTTAAAGCACCTAAGTTAAGAGAAGGTGAATTTCGCGTGCCGAAAAGACTGAACAAGCGTCGGAAGGAAGAGTCGGAGGAAGAGAAAGTAGAGAAAAAGGAAATACGAGAAACCTTTATTGTTCATGTGCAGGTTAATGCTGTTTCTGTGTGATAATATACTATCTTATGACACATGCATGATTTCAGCCCTTTCCGTCGCCTTCGAAGTGGGGCTAAAGCTCTACTTTTCACTCCCTAGGGAGTAAAAAGTAGTTTTTACTCCCTAGGGACTGAAAAGTGACGTCAGAGGTGAATAATAAAAATTATGTATCAATGAGATCGCATTTTATGTTTATCAGCCCACTCACCGGAAAAACTGTGAGGAAATTTTGGTTGAAGATAATAGAATTTTGCGGTTATTTATGGAAAGCTATCATATATACCTATAAAATTACCATGAATGACCGAAAATTTTCATGAATTTCCGGAAGTTTTTAAAAATGGATTTGGGTAATCCATCGTAAGTTACCATATTTGCCTGTAAAATTACCATGAATGACCGAAATTTTTCATCAATTTTCGGAAATTAATGGAAATTTTTTTAAATGAATTTTGGGTATGTTACCATATTGACCTGTGAAATTACCATAAATGACCGCAATTTTCGGAAATTTATGGAAATTTTTAAAAATTAATTTTGGGTTATTTATGGTAAGTTACCATATTTACCTGTAAAATTGCCATAATTTACGGAAAATTTTCATACATTTCCGGAAATTTATGGAAATGGTTAAAAATTAATTTTGGGTAATTTATGGTAAGTTACCATATTTACCAATAAAATTGCCATAATTTATGGAACATTTTCATAAATTTCCGGAAATTTATGGAAATTAAAAAACATTAATTTTGGGTGATTTATATTAAGTCACCATATTTACCTTAAAATTACCATAAATTACCAAAAATTTCCATACATTTCCGTAAATTTATAGATATTTTGAAATTGAATTTTGGGCAATTTATGGTAAGTTACCATAAATCACCTCTAAAATTACTATAGATTAGGTTAACATTAATTTCATGCTTCATTATACAAAATCGAATATGGACTGAAATCATGACTGTATTTCGAGAAATGTCTGCTTATTTGTTTTTTCTTGGCAGTCTTTGGAGCAGCTTGATGAGCTTACAACCAGCAGAATTGATGCGTATTCGATCTCGAAGCGAAACGTGACCCCATTCACTGCTATCGTCGGACAGGGAACGTTTGCTGAGGCGTCGTTTTGGTCGGTGCTTGGGAAAAGACGGTATCAATCAGTCACTCCTGCTGAAGCTGTTATTTTGACGAACAAGTTATTCTTCGTCTTCAAATTGTCTTATCCCACCGAAAGTCAACAAGTTTGGCTTCTGATACAAAGAGCAGTTTTGGAAGTGCCTTCCGCAGGAGTAAAAGCAAAAGCGCCGCTTGGTGCGGCTATTGAATTTTTGGAAAAGGCAGGAAAAGTGAAAATTTGCGACTAATACATTTTATTGTTAATTGTATTTTGATTGTTAGTGTAATGGACAATGGACGCTCCCATCTTCCGTGATTCGCTTCATTCTTATACGGAGAAACTTGTCGCTAAATTGTACAGTATTAAAGATTTGCCAAGGAAACGTGTTTCAGAAATGTTAAGTACTTTCGAAGACTTAATGCAGCAAAGTTTTGTTACAGAATTTTTTACAACCATGATAACGCGATTGCGAGACCTTGGCGAATCTCCCAATAATTTAGCTGACTTTAAGGCAATAGTTCAAATGATGCAAAATCCATTTCAAAATTTTAACACAGAAGATAAATGCTTACGACATTTCGAGCGTTTAGGCACGTACATTGAACCAGAAGAATCAGAAGTAGATGATGATGACGAGCATCTACCAGGGAATCCTCAACAATCAATCAAAAAGTCGGTTTTTATACAATTTATTCCTTTGCGAAAGGTGTTGAAGAAATTTTTTGAGTTGCCTGGGATTTTTGAAAGTGTAGAATCTTACACTTCTAAGATTCTCAAATTTTCGACGTTTAAATTCAGTCTCATCCAATCCGAGTATTGGAAGTCTGTACAAGCTGATGCTGGGGGTGAACTTGTTCTTCCATTGTTGTTTTATCAAGACGATGTCGAAACAAACAATGGCCTTGGAAGCCACAGAGGCATTGGCAAAATTGGTGCTGTTTACATTGTCATCCCTTGCTTGCCCCTCAATTTGCAATCGAAAACAGAAAACATCTTTCTTCTCACTCTTAACAAGTCCTCGGATGCTAACATTGTGTCGTTGAAGTCCATTTTGGCAAAGCCTGTTGAGGAAGTAAAATTTCTGCAAAGACAGGGAATCACAGTTCGTACTTCTTTTGGCGATCGCAAAGTAAATTTTCGACTTGTGAGTGTCATTGGCGATAATTTTGCAGTTCATAATCTTCTGGGCTTTTCTAGAAGTTTTTCCGCGACGTATTCTTGCCGATTTTGTATGATTAGCAAATCGGACATCAGTAAGGTATTCAACTTATCTTCGTGTTATTTACGGACTAATGAATCATTAGGCAATCACATCAAGCAGAATGATCCAAAATCAACAGGCGTGTCAGGACCATCTGCTTTGGGAAATTCGTTCGCATTGACACTTAACCTTTTAAGTGTTGATTTCATGCACGACTTACTGGAAGGTGGTAACGAACATGCTGTTGTTTGGTTTTACATCGCTTCATTGTAGAAAAAAAAAATATTTCACGCTCGATGATCTTAATGACAGAATTGCCTCTTGTGACTTTGGTGACGAGTCTCGAAACAAACCTGTACCAATTAAAATGAAAAGAATCACAGAAAAGCACATCAAAATGTCAGCATCGGAAGCTTTGTGTTTTTTACGTAACATTGGCATCATCATCGGTGATTTAGTTCCTGAAGATGATGAGCACTGGCGAATTATAACACTTTTAAAAGAAATCATCGATATTGTCACAGCGCCTGTAGTGCATTCAGGCGTAGCTGATCTGTTGGAGTCTGTGATATCAGAGTACTCGTGGCTATTAAATGATTTATTTCCTAAATGCTTAAAGCCAAAACATCATCTGCTACTCCATTATCCCGATGTTATGCGCCGTTTTGGTCCGTTGTGGCAGTTTTCGACAATGCGATGCGAGAGCAAACACCGTGTTCTCACAGTGACTGCTCATATCTCGCTTAGCCGCGTAAACATATGTAAAACCCTTGCAATAAAGGCACAGTTGTGTCTGAACAATCGCATTCTCGCAGCACATAATTTCAATAATAACGTTTACGACGCTAAAAATTTGAAGACATTCACAGTCTGCGATATAGTCGATGCGCAATCGTTCATGCAATTTCTATTGCCACTGAAAAGTTCTGATAAAATTCAAGTTGCTGAGTCAATAATTTTTCAAGGAAAAACCATCAATTCTGGCACTGTTCTCATGATTTCTGATGAAATTCAGTATGTTTTTCACATTGTTCATGGCATACTGATTAACGCTGCATAAAAACTGCACATAATTTCAAAAAATGTCACTAAGAGCACATACTTTGATGATCATTATCAAGCTTACTCTCTGAACAGCTGTTACGCTAGGCGGGGTTCGTTCGATTGGCACTGTCTGACTGAAGAAGACCTTTCTTGGGCTTTTTTTTCCCGCGTAAGCCGAGTTCCCTCCGGTAAACTTTTCATTCCGAAAAGATGGATTCACGCATGAGTCACTTCATGCGTGAAATTTGAGCAATAATTGAATGTACCATAATGTAATGTACATTATATATAATTATGTTATACTTATCGCGATTTCGACTATAGGATGTTATTATATGTAAGTGAGCTTCTTCATGATTCATAAAGCAATAAAAAATATTACATGAATTGTACTTGTGTTCTATTCACTGTCTTAACCTGTCTAGTTTTTAGTAACATGAAAATTTTTATCAATTTGTAACTCACATGTTAAAGACTTTTTTTCTGTTGTCATCACGGTGTATTTTTCGAGGGTTAGTGGTGGTTTTGTGGAAAAGTGTTTGATGTTTTCTGACTGTAGAAAATATTCCAAACTGATGCAATACTTTTCCATGCACTTTATCAGTACTTTTGGGTGAGGGGTAGTTTTTCAATGATGAGGGATGCTTCTGCAAAATTCATTTTGGGGACCTTGGAGAGCCTAATATGATACATCAAATTTTAAGGTATTATTTTTATGATAAATGTAAATCTATTCTTAGGGTAGTTTTTTCTTGATGGGTGTTGTTTTCGAAAAATTGCGCTTGAGGTCATGCAAGAGCCTTGAATGAGCCTTTAATTCCGATGTATCCACTTTTATTATTAGTGCATATTTAGTGCAATTATCAGCACTTTTGTATAAGGGGTAGTTTTTTTGTGTTAAGGGATGGTTTTGGAATATTGATTTTTGTGGCTTTGGAGAGCCTTCAATTCTTATGTACTCACTTTTACTACTAGTGGATATTTATTTTTGAGGGTATTTTTTTCGTGATAGGGGTTGTTTTTTAAAATCTACTCCGGAGGTCACGCAAGAGCCTTAAATGAGCCTACAATTCCGATGCATCCACTTTTATTATTAGTGGATATTTAGTGCAATTATCAGCACTTTTGTGTAAGGGGTAGTTTTTTTATGTTAAGAGATGGTTTTGGAATATTGGTTTAGTGACGTTGAATAGCCTAGAAGGAGCCTTCAATTCTTATGTACTCACTTTTACTATTAGTGGATATTTATTTTTTAGGTTAATTTTTTTCGTGAAATGGGTTGTTTTTGAAAATCTGCTCCGGAGGTCCTGCAAGAGCCTTAAATGAGCCTACAATTCCTGGGAGAAGAATAAAATAGATATAAGCAATATTTCTGCCATGGTACAGCTAGCATGACATAAAGCTGAGAGTACCTTGCGTATTAAAAAGAATGCAGAGCCAAAAATTTGGCTTTTGACTTTTAAATGAGCCTTCAATGAGCCCTTAATTATGGCAAAGGTCTTTCGTTTTTTGTACAAAGTGGTATTTCCAGGTTTAGACGCATGGAAAAAAACGGTGCGCGCAGTAATGCTTGCGGAGTACACCGTACCTATCACTGCGAGTGGAGTAACTATGGCTGCGCTGCGTATTACGGTCACGCGCCGGAACGGTTAAGGTTCGCCCGCGATGGTTCATGCGAGCGCAGCAACAGCTTATGCCTCCCTCTCACTCGCAAGTTCTGCGCGACGGCAGCGGACTTGGCAGTAACGGTCGCGGTTAACTCCTCTCCGTGCACACATTCTTTTTTTCTGCGATTGTTTCATCACCATACGGTTTGTAAGACAGGATTCCGCTGAATGTTTTACTATCTCCATCTCCGATGTATCGTACATATTTCACGCCATGTTTCATAACTAATCTTTGTAACATTTCTATTATTTCGTCTACTTCCATTTTTCCCGCGCCTCCCGTGTGGTTTATGAAGCATTCCTCCTTATGTTCTTGGTATCAATTTTCGAGTTCTTGCTTGTTTTTGTCTCTAAAGTTTTCTTGTGAGAGCAATTTTGGCACAATCTAGATTTTGTAATAGGATCGACTACTTTTCCACTAAGACTTCCGATGAGAGTGTAATTTTCAAATAACGAAGTGAATCCCCGCATTGTCCACGTACCATCCCCCGAAACAGTAAAATGATCGACCACGTTTCCGTGCTCTGCATTCATTTCTATCTAGATTCCAAATATGCATAAAAATCGATTTTAAAACGCTTAAAACCAGAAGACCCCCTTCAGCTCTTTGCACTCGTCTGATACATTCATAATGGTTGGCAATCACCTCTTTTGTGCATTTTTTATCACCAATAATTGTTGTTAAAAGAAGAGTATGTGATCGATAGTTCACAGCGCTTCCCCTGACTCTTGTTTTCTATCCCTTCTCTTTGCTTCCAAAACTTCTTCACCCACTCCCTACTGAAGAGAGTAATAGAAAGGATTGATGAGTTGATAGGTTTGGGCGCTTGGCTCCCGTGTTCGCCTTGTATGTTTTAAAAATTAAAATAGATAGAAATAATGGGTGAGATAATGAAAAGAAGTATGATTGCTTCGAAGTCACCTTCTTTTTCATTCCTTTTACTTTATTTGTGTCTTGTAATATTGTAATTTGGTTATATTAATAAACAAGACATTAGATCGAACATTGAAAAATACCAATGCTAAATGAATTTACCAATAGATTCGACAGTATTCTACACTATACATTCAAATGGCATTATGTGGCAAAACATTGAGAGAATGGCTGGATGAAAGAGTGGATGCAACACCACAAACAATCATCGCTACAATTGTAATGCAGATTTTAAACGGTTTAGACTACATTCATTCACTTGATATTGTCCATCACGATATCAAGGTAATACATTTTATTTTATATTCCAAAAAGTTAAAAACACGACAATAAAAAATATATAATTGATATTGAATCTGTTAATTATTTTAGCCGAGCAATATTTTTATCTCGAAGACTGGGCAGCTTCAAGTACAATTGGGAGATTTTGGACTCGCGTGTCCTTTGCAAAGGGAAAACCATCATTCTGTATTTGGCACACATATGTACGCTGCCCCGGAACAATTAAGCGGCGAATGCAATCCTAAGGTACACGTATATTGTAATTAGCACCTTCTTTGTTTTTATTTATTTGCCAATTCCATTTTTTTTACAGAGCGACATCTATAGTTTAGGAATCATTCTGATTGAAATGCTGATACCGATGCAAACATTCATGGAGTGCAGTCGAATAGTAGAAGCGTTAAAATTGGGACATATGCCCATGGAACTTAGCGCAACCTTTCCAAAATGGGTAAGTTCAAAGTTTTTTTTAGGCTCATGTAATTGGGAAGATACTTGATATTTTTCGTGGAAGCGCCCATATATATTTTATTTGATAAATGTTGTAGAATAATTTTTAATTAACAAGCAATAGTTTTATTTACTATAAATGTTTCGATTATATTACTTTTTAACATTGTGCAATAAATAAAAACTTTATTTATTTTCCTATTAATGCTCAAAATACATATCTGGGGCATTATTTTTAAACTGCCGCAACATTTCAATCATATCTTTGGATTTCTTTAATATTTTCAAAATTTGTTTGCTTATACGATAGTGGTTCACCCCTAAATATACAGACTTTTATTACTATCCTCTTCTAAGCTACAGGTGGTGGGATTTTTATCCGTTCCTTTGATCAGATTCTTGTTTTCATTTCTTTAAAGGAATTGGCAAGCGGAGCGTTTCTTCAACTTTTCTTTTATTTTGACACGATAACTTATTCTTACCTATTTTAGAAGAAAGGTTGCTTCTTTACAACAAACTGTCAGTAGGATAAAATGGTACTTCTAATAGTAACAGATATATAGGGCTCGATTGGAGTGAACCTCTTGCCAAAGATATTATAAGCCTAGATGCGGAACGGGGTATAGTTCGAGGAACTTATTGTAGACAGCGCATCTGGCGAAAATTGCCCGACCCCCCCCCCCCCACGCTTCTCAATACGCAGAATACACCATTCAACTCCTTTGCGCCTGCGCTCATCTATCCCGGAACAAGTTTATCGAATAGTTGATACTCAGTCGGTACTTTAAGAGGACTGGGTACATGGGCTTTTGTGAGGTTGTCGGTTGCCGCTATTTTCTCCGAAAGTATTGTGAAAAATATGACTTATGTAGTATGCCTAGATTCGTAAATAAGTAAGCTAGAGATTTTATTTCGCAAATTTGAATAAATATTAACTACGTTAAAAATATGCTTAGTTAAATTTACCCTACTTTTGAAGACTAATTTTTCGGCTTGTAATGATTATTTCACAAGTTTAACAAACATCTCTAGATTGATTCTTTATCTTCAAATTAATGTATCGAACAAAAATATTAAATAAGTATGAAAAACAACCGCAAACGAAATTTCAGCATGCGGTAAATTTAAGGCAAGAAACTACCGATCCTGGCATGTACGAAATTTCAGCATGCGGTAAATTTAAGGCAAGAAACTACCGATCCGGCATGTTCTAGGGCTACCTACTGAACTATGTACTATGTACCTACATAAGGGCATAGTGCCTGCACTAATTTTAAGTCACACCTGGCACTCCTCTCACGAGAACATTCTCATGTTCATTTCTGAGTTTTCGTTTTAGACACCAAAGGAATGTTGTACGAAATTTTAAAGTTTCCAATAATTTTCCAAAAATACTTCCCTGACTTTCAACGAATTGGCATGTTTCTTGAGATCCTGATTCGAATGATGTATACTTTTAGGAGTCTTCTTTATTCATAAAGTGTACCTCAGGGGTTTACATGACCTACGTTTCTTACTTATCTTCTATAATAATATAGCACAATGTTACTGGCGGAAGAGTGAGCGAGCGATCGGATCGGATGGCAGATACCCTTATTGAGAAGAAGTATTGGTAAGTATTGGATCCAGTACTTTTTTCCCGACAAAGTAATGGATTTTCAATACTTATTCGCGAAAAAAGTCTAAGATCCGATACTTACCAATGCTTCATTTTCAAAAGGTTATCATGGATTAATATTGAAATGCTGAATATTACTTATGATCAAATGCTGTATTTTTTAATGTTTCTGAATGTTCTAATTAGTGCGTGAAACGGAAATCCTTTAGCACCATTTTATGTTGTACGAACAGTTTGCTCAATATTTCTGCTGGTTCAACGATTTTCGAAAAATATCGAGCTTGGGATAGATAGTAAATCACAGGCGTGTATTCAACAACACTTAGAACGCCGACGATTCATATGACGTGACTGAACTTTTACTTTCAAAATGTTCGCGGTTTCTTTAGCGAAGCAAATGTTAATTTTATTGTCATTGTCCATCAATTCAGCTACATACGATGCAGCTTGACTGAGTTGATACGAACCCGTGATCAATATTTCGGGATCGTTGTCGGTGATTTCCGAAAAATCTACCACATCCAATAAAAGTATATGTTTGAAAGAAATCTGTCGCCTACTCCATCGTTTTTCTTGAACTTCTTGAGCCAAAATATTCTCGGAATCATTAATTGATTTCAAACGTGATACAATGGACTCGCAATTTCGCATGTCGGAATTGAGACTTTTTCCGAATTTGTTATTTGAAAAACATGCAATTTTACTATAATAGAAGTTTTTCCTGAGAGAATCCTGTCATCCATTTCTTGTAGCAGATAGATTAAAACCTGCTTCATTAACTGTTTTCTGTATTATAATTTATATTGGGTTTTAACAATATGTGTGATTGAGAATTTTTCTTGATATGTTTTTGCATTTAGTGGAAATGGTTCTTCGCAAGGTATAAAGTTCTCACGCCAGCACTTAAAGTATAACGTAATTCGTTGGTTTGTGGAAGCAATACATGGCATCAGTGAAAGGAAATATCGACTCCTCCGTCATCAAATAGATAATAAGTTACTTCCAAAAATCGGCTCTTTTAGTAAAATTGCATGTTTTTCAAATAAGACATTGGGAAAACGTCTCAATTCCGATATGCAAAATTGCGAGTCCATTGTATCGCGTTTGAAATCAACAAATGATTCCGAGAATATTTTGGCTCAAGAAGTTAAAAAAAACGATGGAGTAGGTGAACGATTTCTTTTAAACATATATGTTCATCGGATATGGGTGATTTTTCGGAAATCACCGTCAACGATCTCGAAATATTGTTCACGGGTTCGCATCAACTCAGTGCAGCTGTATCGTATTTAGTTGAATTGGTGGACAGTGACAACAAAATTAACATTTGCTGCGCTAAAGAAACCGCGAACATTTTGAAAGTAGAAGTTCAGTCACGCCATATGAATCATCGGCGTTCTAACTGTTTTGTTGAATGCACGCCTGATTCCATTTGTTTCGAAGGAATTTAACGATATTGTTGCCAGTGTGCAAATGCTAATTGTATAATCGGTTGCTGCTCGCATGCTGCTGCTGTGATTTACTATCTATCCCATGCTCGATATTTGTCGAAAATCGTTCGACCAGCAGAAATATTGAGGAAACTGTTCGTACAACATAAAATGTTGCCTGTAATTAATGAGAATAGCGACGATGATTAATCCAAATCTTTTATAAAGGATTTCCATTTCACACACTAATTAAAACATTCAGAAACACTAAAAATACAGCATTTGATCATAAGTAATATTCAGCATTTCAATAATAATCCATGATAGCCTTATGAAAAAGAAGTATTGTTAAATATCAGATCCAAGACTTTTTTTTCTAATAAGTATTGGAAATCCAATACTTTTTCGGGAAAGGAGTACTGGATCCAATACTTACCAATGGTTCTTCCTAATAAGGGTATCTGCCATCTGTGAAAGTTTTTATTTAAAAAAATCTACCGTCCAAATTGATTAAAAATTCGAACAAATTCTGAAAATTAGCACATGAGACGACCTTTGATTTATGAAGAATTTGGAACAGTACTCAAAAAATTGTTGACCAAAAAAAATTTTCGAAAATTTGAATTTCACGTCGGAACACTGGAAATAGTACATTATGATACAAGTGCGGGAGGCTGGTGATTCCTACGAGTTTGACGTTCGCCGCCCGAGCGAAGCGAGGGTGGCAAACAAGTAGGAATCACCAACCCGCACGCGTATCATATACTATTTTTTGTAACCCCTGTAAAGGGAAGTTCGTGACATAAAAAATATTGTATTGGGTCTATAACTTAATTCGTGCGGTTTGCTAAGAAATGGCGTAACTTGATTATTATTCCATCGTTCCAATATTACAAACATGCGTTGGAAAGCTAGGTCATTGTGCATCTGTTTCAGTATATGTCATTCATTTGAAGCGTAAACAACAATTTTTTTTTCACTCGAATATGTCGAACTTTGTGCTTGAAAAAAGTGTTTTTGCGGGGAGCTCTTCTTCATTACTTTAATATGAAGAAAACTGCTGCCGCAAGTCATCGTATTTTGGTGGAACCGAGGGGCGGGACCGAGGGGCGGAGCCCCCGTGGGGGGTTCGGGGGGCGATGTCCCCGGAGAGGAAAAAAACCGAACTAAAATGATTTACACTCGATTCTCTCAATCACAAAGTTGCACCAGGCAAAATAAACCTAAACATTCAACTTCTCAGCTGTCAAAATGATGGCAGTGTTGATAAAGTGGAACGTGCGTTGGCCATCACGCTGGACAAATTCTGCAATTGGTTGTAATCTGGCGCGCGATTCAAAATCGAATTAAATTAATTCGATTTTGAATCGCGCGCGTAAAATTTTTACCAATGGCAGCTTATACTGTTGGATCACGCATCCGTAGGCTTCAGATTGGTTGTGATAATTCTTGCAACCAATCAGAAACTAGCGGTTCCCTTAATTTCCGTGCGTGGAATACAGCAGATACACACTGTCCTTCAAAGTATGCTTGATGGTCAACATTCCCGCACGAAATTTTGTACGGGAATGTTATGATTCCCGCACGCTTTGACTTCATCAAGAATCGGTCATTTTCTGCTCATTTTTTGGTGCATATACTGAGAACTTCCCGTACAGTGTTGAAAAAAAAAATTTTTAGGTGTATTATAATTTTTTGTTTTTTACTAATTTTTTTCAGATTTTTTTATCACACAGATGTGTCACAAAAAAATAAAAAAACATTTTTAGCCAACATGACTATGGGGGGGGTGATGGGGGTTCAAAAATCCGGGGAAAAAGTTATGATTCCAAATCCCAGAAAAGGACTCATTGAAAATCTGACTCCAGCCAAGGGCATTTTTGAGCTGCTTAACGGGCTAGGCCCTTTAACTTTTCCCCATCTTAGTATTTCTCTTATCCTGTAATAAAGCCTGTCATCCCTTCTTCATCCTTTGCCATCAACACTATATCGTCCGCGTATGTCAGTGTATATATCTTTTCTTCTCCCATCCTAGCTCCTCCCCTTATCTTTCTCTTCATTTCTTCTGAGATTAATATATTTAAAAAAGTGGGCTCAGAGGACATCCTTGCCTTACTTCTGTCACTAACCAGGAACTATCTCTTACTTGCTCTCCTACGTTTACCCTTCTTTTTGTCTCTCCGAAGATTTCCGATAGCCCCGTTATTGAGCAATCTCGTATTCCCTTTTCACCATAATTTTTTCTATCTCGACTCGGTCCAAAGAGTGAAACGCCGGAATTTTTCGACAGATAAAAATTCGTTTTTCTCGATGTCAATTTTTTTAATTGGAAACTTTATGATTATTTCAGCAAACTTCATAATTTTTTGATCGATCTTGTGATTTCTTTAAACAAATATAAAAAAAATGCATTATTCGGACATTTGTCGGCAGAAAAATTCTTTTTTTTCTATCTCAATTTTTTTTAACTAGAAACTTTATGATAATTTCAGCAAACTTCATAATTTGTTGATCGATCTTGTGATTTCTTTAAACAAGTTTATTAAAAACAAATGCATTATTGGGGCATCTGTTGACGGAAAAATTCTTTTTTTTTTATGTCAGACTTTTTATTTAAGGTAGTCATAATAAATTCAGCAACATTCATGATTAGTTGATAAATTTCTGGATTTTTTAAAAGCAAATTCAATAAACAAATGCATTAATCAGGCATTTGTTGACAGACGATTTCGTTTTCTTCGATGTCAACTTTTTTAGTTAGCAACTTTATAATAATTTCAGCAAAATTCATAATTTTTTGATCAATTTTATGATTTTTTAAAACAAATTTATTTATATGAAATGCATTATTGGGGCATCTGTCAATGGAAAAATTCTTTTCTTCTTGATGTCAGAATTTTTAATTGAGATATCCATAATAAATTCAGCATCATTCATGATTAGATAATTAATTTTATGTTTTTTAAAACAAATTCAACAAACAAATACGTTATTCGAGCATCTGTCAATTTGTAATCGGGAACTCAATGATAATTTCATTAACACTCATATTTAGTTGATAAATTTTATGATGTTTTAAACAAATTTAATAAACATATGCATTATTTTCGTATTTGTCAACGAAAAAGTTTTTTTTTCAATCTCCATTTGTTTTGAAAAATTATGAGATTAATCATCAGGTTATAAATTTTGCTAAAATGATCATAAAGCTCCTCATTAAAAAAATTGACATAGAAAAAAAACTAATTTTTCTGTCAAAAAATGCCTGGTTAATGCACTCATATATTAAATTTCTTTATAATATTAACAATAATAATCTTAAAAAGAAATGTATCCATCATTATATTGTTTTCATCCAAATTTCTTGCAATAGAACTTTAAAAAAACATAAAATTATGTATAATCGTAGAAAACATTCTTTCCACAAATAAGTTGTTTACAAGAAATTTGTTTGTTTATTATATAATATTGGAACATCGTTAACTAATGTTACTCTATGAAACTTAGGCGATTTCAATAATTCCCTGTTATTGACGAGCACCGGTAACGTCATATAGAAGAAATGGCCATTTTTTCGTCATATTTTTTTATTTGTGAAAAAATTGAAAGCCTAATTTGAAAAGAAGGCACGACATCCCTCCTTGAAATCTTATGAGCTTTTTAAAGAATTTTTTTTGTCAAAAATCGGTCTGTATTTGTTGGCTGTACGTTATTTTGAACCAAAAAAGTAATTTTTTCCCCACTGTGCTTCGTGACGGTCTAATTTAGTTTTTTTTTTCGATATACAGCTTGGAAAATATAAAATTAGGAAGAAACAAAAGAGCAATTCCCAGCATAAGATATTTATTCAAATCCGGTACCATGTAAACTTGAGATTACGTCGATGCGCCGATACGCCGCTGCGCCGCGCCGCCACGCCGACGGCGCTGAATTAGAATGAGCGTCGGCATGACGCGGCGGCGCAACCGTCTAGTAAAGTCATATCAATCCCCTTAGAATTCACCTGCTTTTCTCGTACTTGAAAAACCGGATACCCACGGAAATAGAAAATGGCGAAAGGTTTTAGATTACCGTAAATTAAATGAAAAAACTATATGAAATTGTCATCCCCTTCCTAATATCAAGTATATCTTAGATCAGTTAGGACAAGCACAATACTTCTCGGTTTTCGACCTGCCCAGTAGTTTTCATCAAATAAAAATAAGTCCGGAAGACTTGCACAAAACTGCCTTTTCAACGCCCTAGGGACACTATAAGTTCAACCGCATGCCTTTCGGTTTAAAGAATGCACCTGCAACCTTCCAACGTTTATTGGATCTCATTTTAACCGGCCTTCAGGGACTCGAATTATTTGTATATTTGGAAGGCATAGTCCTATATGCAAATACCTTAGAAGAGCACGAAGATAAATTTACAAAATGAGCAAATAGATTAAGAGAAGCAAATTAAAAACTCCAGCCAGATAAACGTGAATTTTTACGTTCAGAAGTAGTTTATCTTGGACGTGTCATTGATAAAGAAGGAGTTAGGCCAGATCCGAAAAAATTAGAAGCAGTAAGAAATTTCCCCACTCTGAAAAAATTGAATAGAATTTATAGGACTTGCAGGATATTATAGAAAATTTATTGAGGCCCTTTCAAGCATTGCAGCTCCGCTCAATAAATCAATGAAAAAAGATGTAGAATTTAAATGGACAGAGACTCAACAAAATACATTTGATCCTCTAACAAATAAATTGTGCGAAGAACCTTTATTACAAACACCTGATTCCACTAAACCTTTCGTTTTAACAACCGACAATTGAATCAAATTATTTAATCAAGAAATACAAAATCATGAAGAACTATTAAATCAAGAAATACGATATCCTGAAGAAATTTTAAATCAAGAAATAAGAAATGATGAAGAATTATTGAATCAAGAATTACTAAATGAAGAAATACGAAATCAAAAAGTAATTTTAAATCAAGAAATAAGAAATAGTAAAGAATTATTATATGGAGAAATACGAAATCAGGAAGAAATATTGAATCAAGAAATGAAAATTCCAGAAGAATTATTAAATCAAATTACACGTAATCCTGAAGAATTATTAAATGAAGAAATACGAAATCGAGAAGAAATATTAAATAAAGAATAGTTAGAGAGCGAAATTACTCTAACTAAATTATTGTAATGATAAATTTAATGATGAAAATGTTAATAATGATAATCTAAATAATGATATCGATAATAAAATCAATGATACTGCCAAAGAACACGATACTGATAATAAAAAGGAAAAGGAAAACCAAATACTTCAAGATGATTTTGAAAATCTAAAGGCAATACAATCAGTAGATAATCGTCCACGCCCGGAACCACCCCCTATTGAAATCCCGTTGTCCGCCTCGTTCATTCCAAACAAAAATATCGTCCAATGTCGTGATAAATTGTCTACGAGGAAAGATAATTATGTATATTTTACAACCACGGAAGGAGAACCTCGTGATTTTGGGTCCAGCATTCTCGAAAAACGACAACAATTGCCAGAATTTACTAAACTTCAAAAAGGAATCGCGAAAGAATTTAAAAAAGGTAAGTAATTTCACATTGCACTTCCTATTGAAATAGAAATAAAAGATAATCTCACAGAAACTTTAAAAAAACATAAAACTATGCATGATTTCCTTACGTAATTTAGCAGAAAAATTAAAACTAAAGTCATTGAATATAACAAAAACACAGTATGTTAATAACATACCATGGGAGGGAATATTAAACACACTGCAAGTATCATTTTCCTGAATCAAATATGAAGTTTATTATTTGCTTGGGAATAACACAATATCCCACTAAAGATACAAGATATCGTCAATTAAAGAAGCATACTCATCAGCAATAGGAGGTCATAAAGGAGTATCAGAAA
Organism: Andricus quercusramuli; assembly: GCA_932178445.1. NCBI lineage: Eukaryota > Metazoa > Arthropoda > Insecta > Hymenoptera > Cynipidae > Andricus > Andricus quercusramuli. The sequence goes on from CAKNXH010059498.1 coordinate 80,174, forward strand.
CTTACAACAGAATTAGACAAAAACATTTTTGGAAAAACATGCAGTTAGATATCCAAAAATGCATGCAATCATGTTTACAGTGTTAATTAAAAAAATTAGTTCGCGTAAAAAGGGAAAGCCCGGTGGTTATGACTGATATACCCGATACAGCGTTCGAAGAAATTTCTATGGAATCAGTTGGTCCACTTACTAAAACAACATCTGGTAATTTAAACATTTTGACCATCCAGGATAATTTCACGAAATACTCATTAGCCGTACCCCTTCCAAATCAACAAGCTAGTACTATAGCTGACGCATTTATCAAAAGAATTATATGCATTTATGTTACATCGAAAGGAGTATTAACAGATCAAGGACGAAATTTTCCAAGTAATTTATTAAGAAGATTAGTGAAGCGATTTAGAATCCTGCAATTTGAAACAACTACATCTCACCCTCAATCAAACGGATCACTTGAAAGGTCTCATCATTCATTAGCAGAATATCTTAAAGAATTTGTTGATAAAAATTCAGAATGCGACGAATGGTTGGAATTAGCAACATTCTCTTATAATACAAGTGTACACGAAGTCACAAAATGTACCCCATATGAGTTAGTTTTTGGAAAAATAACACGACAATCATCAAGGGAACCACCACTAGCACATGAAAAACTCGAATCATACGACGATTATGCAATAAAATCAATAATAATATTACATGAAATGCGAAATGTAGCAAGACAGAATTTGATAGCAGGAAAAGAAAAATCTAAATAATATTACGACAGAAAAATTAACTCCTAAAATCTTCAATGTAGGAGAAAGAGTACTTTTGCTAGAAGGAGGAAAAATTTAAAAATTCGATAATCATTATTCAGGCCCTCATGAAGTTTTAGAAATACTAGGAAATGGAAACGTAAAAATTAAAATAGATAAAGCATCAAAAGTCGTACACATAAATAGACTTAAAATTGCACATACTGATATTCAAGAAAAAATTAAATCAAAAACAAAACTTTTACTACTACTACTATGGGGAAACTCGGCGTATGCCATCGTAGGATACGACTGTGAGTCAAACCAACTAAATATCATAACACTGTTCCTCTTAGAAGTAGGCTAGTGTGAAATACCCGAATCTCAACTCCAGGTAGAAAATACCTATATTCAGTTATTACAGTTGACAGAATTCAGTAAAATTAGAGTAATTCAATGCAAAGTCGAAGTATTACGTACTGTTACATATTTTTGTATGCATTCACATAATTCTGCCGTCGCAAATGGATATACTCAAGGCGCTTCGTCGGGCTTGATTTTTAGCCAATGTATTAAAATGAAATGTTTCCTCTTACAAGGATGAGGGATGCTAATATTTTAACCACATAATCTCAGTGGCATAATACACAAGAAGACAATCTCCTTTTTTTGAAAAATTGTCTGGTTTTTTTTGTGTTTTTTTTTTAATTAATTTAAAATGTGCTTCATTTATACGCCTAGAAACGAGCAATCCGTCACCTGGAAAATACCCACGGTGAACCGAAAACAGGCGCTCCGAATTTGGAGAACACAGCACGATATTGAAGTGTGAAGTTTTTCGACGATACTTGAACCCAGGGGGTCGGTCGTAACTCATCCGACCTTCCTATTGTTAGAGTGTTACATGATTCGAGCTACTTGAACGAAATTGATGATTATTAAAATACTCAGAAATTGAATTTTAATATGCTGCATTAGGTTCGTTACATAATGACGAGATGATTAAAAAAATATGGAAAAAAATCGGTTAACCCGTTTAATTCCAGGTGGGAGTTTTGCTAATTTTGCATTTTATTAAAGATTACCTTCAATATGGAGACTATTGACCGATTTTCCCAATCCTTTTTTTCATTTTTTTTTTCAAATTACATAATTTTCCACTTTCATCAGCTAATAAAAATTTCAACGATCCATGTTTTGCGCAATTTTAGATATTGTAACAGTATTCGTTAAGTAATGGATCGATGATTAATAGTTTAATTATTATGTGAATGAAAGCCAATAATTAATTCATTTATTAATCGACAATTCCTGCATCCATGTGTGTATTTTTTTAAATTAAGATCGAACAGAAATCTATTTTATCATGAATAATTTTATGCAAAATGAGTATGAAAAAGATTCAAAATTAAAAAGCAGACTTAAAAACCACTTAACTTTTCGGCTAATTAGCGACGAGAATAATCAAATAAAAAAAAAGAGAGAAGTCTCGGAGGAAAGGAGAAAAAGTCAACCAAAACCGACCTCACCCTTTTTCCTTTATCCGTCTTTTTTATACTACCAGGGAACCAGCATGTTTCGGAGTCAATTTAGAATTTGGAAATAATAATTATTGTAAATTAAAATATCACTAGCAAAAATTGCGTGGTGAAGTATTCAAAGTACCGAGGCAAACTAAACTTATTTTTCAACTCGAAAACTCTCAAGGCATGACAGATGTTATAAATCGTTCGATCCCACTTTTTACAGCAAGAGAGAGAGAAAAGACACTTTTTATTTTTATAGCTTTTCATTTGCTAGGACAAGTGACAAGTTTTCAATGAACCTCTCGAACTAACCCAAAACATCATAAAATGCACATGTTACAAAAAATTTTGTACAGCTCTGAAAAAAAACAAAAACTATAAGTAATAGTTCCAAAAATCACTATTAATTATTCAGAAATGAATACAAAAATAAGATATCAAAAGTGATCTGAAAATTAAGGACATAAGTAAAAAAATTTTTGAATAGAAAATTCAGCATATGATTATTACGAAAGTACTTATTGGTACAGTACATGTCCGATAAGTGTACACTCCCCTTAAAACGTCATCAACGCACGGCACGCACACTAATTGGGGTTCTCCCACTACGTGTGCTATTTTGCTTACGATTTGCGCATCATTCTCGCGCATGCGTGCACCTCATATCGTGCTACTAGAGGGACATCCGATAAGTCGGCAATTCCTGGAATTTCCCGCCCCTACAGCCCCGAAATGAGAAACTTATTGGACTTCTACTGCACATAAGAAAAATTATGCACGTGTATTCATTGAAGGCGGGTGATTTACTTTGGTCTCTATTCAAAGACAAAAGCAGAGTCAGGGTTGACTAGTCAATTAATTGACTATTCAATTCATTAATGTATACACGATTAATTGTTATAAACAAATTATATCAACATGTTGGAAATTTTGCTTGCACAGTATATATTTGTAAGTTGAAATTGCTTGATTTTATCAACAGGATCATGTTTCATCATGAAAATTGATTGAATAGTATATTTTGTTTATTTTATAAAGAAATTATCTAAACAAATGCATAGTTCAGGCGTTTATTGGTAGAAAGTAATCTTTTTTCTTTTTTAGTAACTTTAAATTATATGAATGGTAATATTTAGTGAATAAGATTGGTCATTCGATATTATGTGTGTCTTTTATAAACAAATTTTGTAAACAAATGTACAGTTACGTCATTTATAGACAGAAAGTAATAGTTTTTTTTTCTAATCGTCTTCAAATTACATAAGTGGTGATGTTTAGTGACGAAGACTTGTCAATCGATATTATCGATTGGAACAAATTTGATACACATATGCATAGTTTTACCGTTTATAATTAGAAAGTGATCGTTTTTCTTTCTAATCATCTTCAAATGACATAAGTGGTGATATTTAGGGATGAAGAATTGTCAATCGATATTATTTGTTTATGTCGTAAACAAATTCAATGAAAAAATGCATAGTTTGACCATTTATAATTAGAAAGTGATCGTTTTTTATTATTGCCTTCAAATGATATCACTGGAAATGTTTTGTGATGTTCTAGAAGAATTATCTCTTGAGTTGTACTTGTCAATCATTTCAATAATTTCAGGATCCATTTCAAATTCATTCTTGCTCCACTTTGAAGACACTTCAACGACGATTAGAAAGAAAAAATGATCACTTTCTATCTATAAATGGTCAAACTATGCATTTGTTTATTAAATTTGTTTGTCACATAAACAAATAATATGGATTGACAATTTTTTGTCACTAAATGTCACCACTCATGTAATTTTATGACGATTAGAAAGAAAAACGATCACTTTCTATCTATAGATGCCCAAAATATGCATTTGTTTATACAAAAACCAAATAATATCGATTGACAATTCTTTGTCACTAAATATCACCACCTATGTAATTTCAAGACGAGTAGGAAGAAAAACAAGCACTTCCTATCTATAAACGGTCAAACTATGAAATTTTTTCATAACAAAGACAAACAACATCGATTGCCAATTCTTTGTCAATAAACATCAACACTTGTGTAATTTGAAGACGATTAGGAAAAAAACTATTACTTTCTGTCTATAAATGACCAAACAATGCATTTTTTTATAGAATAAACAAATAATATCGAATGACCAATGTTAATCAGTAAATATTACCATTCCTATAATTTAAAAGTACTAAGAAAGAAAAACGATTACTTTCTGCCAAAAAACGCCTAAACTATACATTTGTTTACATAATTTGTTCATAAAATAAAGAAATTATACCATAAAACAAATTTTCATGATCAAACATGACCCTGTTGATAAAATAAAGCAATTTCAACTTACAAATATACTTTGCAAGCAAAATTTCCAATATGTTGACATTTTGTTAATACAATTTGTTTGAATAAAATTATATTCGATATCCTGTAAATTATTTATATTCTTTGGATACTTTGACATTCATTTTCATCGAGAATGGGATCAATTAAGTTATTGATTTGAAGATAAAAAATAATTATAAAGTGTCTCATTTTCGCTTTTTATTTATTTTTATAAAAAAAAAAGAAAATGACCAAAATTAAACAATCTAATCCATAGACGCTCTTGTGCAAATATCGCTGATCACTTCTTTAAAAAAATTGAAAATCGTTTAAGAATTGTAGGCTGTAGGTGATTTGCAATAGTAAATTCTCGAGCCAGCCCACTGTGTGCCGCCCAGCCGCCGCCGTAAAGCGAAGAAGGCAGCGCGCCGTCGCGCCGCCGATGAGAATTACGGCGCGAAAAATGTCGGCGGGTGATTTAGTTTCGTCTTTGTCGAAAGACAAAAGCAAATGCAAGGAAATCAGATAATTGCACATCGGATTACTTAATTCATTACTTAATTGATGATTAATCAATGAATGAGTATACAATTTAGAAATATAAAGTAACTACAGAATTGATTAATTAATTAATTATTTTTTTTGCGCTTAATGCATTGACGATTACATAAATGAACAATGATGATTAATTACTTAGTTGACAGTTGATGCGTTCATGCGTGCATTCATTATCGACGGGTTATCTTGGTTTCTCTTCATGGAAAGACAAAACACGGTGTGCCTGGACCAACTTTTAATGCAAGGTCATATCACATCCAATTTTTTTGCTGGATTCGATTTAGGGGCTCAAAAATAGTGTGCAAAAAAATTTTTGGCCAAATCCCCCGAGCCTTTTTTGAAAAAAGTGTTTTTTATGGTTAAAAATCAAAATTTTCAAAAAAATGTGCTGCATTTCCAATTTTTCACTTTATTTAACGTAATATGGTAACTAAATATAATGTCAGTCCATATCAATATTGAAACAAAAAATAATTTATTTTTACTTATGTCGGACATTGTATTCTTGTACAGCTTTTAGTAAGTTACATGGGTAATGAGGGTGTTTGCTTGAAGCTTAATATTTAGCCCAGGTCGTTTTAAAATCCGAATGAAAAGATTCCATGGCTTGTTCACTGTAAAATCCAAGGCCTTTTTCCACTTCACGACAAAAATTAGGGACATGAAAAAAAATCGCATGAACTTTAGGTGTAATTAAAATTTCCAAATCACAGTAACTTTGCTTAAACTTAGATATACAATCTACGTATTTCAGGTGTAATGTTGAAGAAACAGAAGAATCAACGACGGATTGAAAAGCCTTAAAGCACCTTACATATTTTAAACAACCAGTGCTACATATTACACCCAATAAGTCGACTTTTTCAAATAGCATTTTTCAAGAATTACCTGCGAACGCTGGACTTCCATGTACAAACTCGCGAGTAACATTACACATCCTAGCCCATTGGAGACTGCATCTTCGAACTCCGTGAGCAGGTGTTTATACATTTCATTCACAACCCCGAGCGTCAGGTGTATTTTTGATGGTGGAATTATCTCTAATATTTTCATGTTAGCGTTTTCTGAGAATATTATAAGAGTATTTGTACATTTCCATACTTCTTTGCAGATGATGTTGTACTTCCTCTGTCCTGCCACGCAAAAAAATTCTCCTTATAATTTCCAACAGTTCTGTATTCCCCACACGCGTTTAATTCATCTTTTGATGCAGTGCACCAAGTGCAAGGAAACCTGCTTGCGTGTCACATGATGCCCGTCCACACGTTGGCAAGTTTTAAATCAGTTGCTATTGCCCCTTTTAAATCCTTCAATTCTAAGAGTGACCACAGAAATATTAGAAATAATCCCACCACCCACGGTGGTCAGGAAGGATGAATAGGTATGACAAAAATGGCAATAAAATCCGTTTGCAGGATGATATTCGGGCACAAATATGCATCAAAAATCCGTTCGAATTGAAATCCTAGCTGATCCTGTTCACGAGATATCGTCAAATTACGTATTTCAGCTAATTATGACTTTTATACAAGGTATGTATAGAATAGATGAATATATGCTAGTTTAACACCCGTGTTTATATATATATAATTAAAAACAAAGTTAAACAACCACCGCAGGGTACCACTAAGAGCAACTGCCATCTTGAAAAAATGTCAATGGCCCCCAGTAGAACCGCGGTAAAATACACCTATGGCCACGTCTCACATCCGTGAGATGGGTGGTCACAGGGCACGACGAAATCACAACGACAGGCCGGCGAAACCCTCGTGTGTCTTGAGGACACGAAGCGACCCAAGGATGACAGCTTTCTGCATCCATCTCGCAAGAGCCTTGGCATATTTTTGGCACGCGGGTATGGCTTTAAGGTTACGAACCAGCGATAATTTCACACCTCCGAGAGCACCTATCACAAGAACAATCACTCGTACCGAATATTTTGGGTACAGTCGAAGCAGCTCTCTTTTAAGGTCTTGATATCTCTCCTCTTTTTCTTTCTCCTTTGCAGTGATGTTGTATTCGGATGGAGCCGAGAATTCGATCACGAATATAGTTCGTTTCTCGAAGTCTTGGAGAACAATGTCAGGCCTCGAGTGCGCAACGGAGACTGCTGCCCGAAAATCGTAGTTCCAGAAAATCTGGCACTTCTCGTTTCGGACAATTGACTCTATATCCCTTGGAGCGTTCGGCAGGGCAGGGTCGCGACCAACACCGTAAGAGCGACAAAGGTGGTAATAAAGTACTCTTAGGGCCGCATTATGTCTATAGATATACGTTGTTCCTGCGTGGGTCGGACACCCCGATAGTATATGTTCTAGGTACTCAGCGTGTGCATGACACGCTCTGCACCTATCACTGGGAACTTCTTGACATAAAATGCGGGCGCGGTATGCTAAGGTGGAGATTACACCGTCCTGGCATGCGAAAATAAAGCCCTCTGTACCTGAATTGAGCCCTGATGATTTGAGGAAAGCAAAAGTTTGCTCCTTCGACAAGGACTGTTTTTCTACATTTCTGTGAAAGTTTCCGTGCATTTGCTTGTCGAGTAGCTCTTGGTGAAATTTTCCAACCTCTGCTTTCTTTACTTCGGCTTTTAGACGTGAAGCATCTAGATGGAGTAATGCACTTTCCTCACTTCTGATGTTAAAATTCAGGCCAAGGGTCTCGGCAGCTTGCTCCGCGGCTTTGTAAAGGAACGCCCCTTCGCCAATCATCTCGTGGTTTCTGACCATCTTTAGGAGAGGATCTCTGCCATTCGCAACGATGTAAGCTGTACTCAAAACAATTCGGTTATGAAGACACTGGAGATTCAGAAGTCCGCGTCCGCCTTGCTGGCGTGAAATGTATAATCGCGGAACTGACGAATTGATATGCAAGCTTTTATGCATATGCATGATCTTACGCGTGGTGACATCAAGGGCCTTAAGCTCGTTCTTCGTCCATTGAACCACCCCAAACGAGTAGAGTAGAACCGGGACGGCAAGCATGTTAGTCGCAGATACCTTGTTCAACGCCGACAGATTGGAAGACCAAATCTGTCGAAGAAGATGCTTGTATCTGCTTCGGAGAGACTCCTTCACTGATGTTACGTCCTGAATGCGGCTTTGAGGCACGCCCAGGTATGTATAGGTCTCTCCAGTGTTAAGATGTCTAATAACACTTATATCCACAAGCTCAGGGTCCTTGGGAACGCCAGTAATCTTTCCTTTCTTCAAATGAATTTTGGCACACTTGTCCAAACCAAAGTCCATCCCAATCTCTCCTGTGTAGTTCTTGACGATATTTAAAGCAGTTTGAAGTCTGCTTTTACCAGCGGCATAGATCTTCAGGTCATCCATATAGAATACATGAGTGACCTTATGCTCACGCTGATTAGTGTCGCCACAGAGGTATCCAGGAGAATTTCGTAGTGCAAGAGATAGAGGCAAAAGTGTGATGCAAAAAAGCAAAGGGCTCATACTATCCCCTTGAAAGACGCCCCTCTGGAAGGTGACGTTGTTCGTCGTCAGACGATAATTCCTAGATGAGATGGTAAATCTAGTTTTCCAAAGAGGCATCAATCTCTCTATGCATCTCACTATGTGTGGATGTACCTTCAAGCTTTCCAACAGACAGATGATAAGTCTATGAGAGGTTGAATGAAAAGCTTTCCGGTAGTCAATCCAGGCCATTGACAGGACGCGCTGATGGACTGTAGCGTCTTTACAGACACACCTGTCAATCAGCAGGTTCTCTCGACAGCCTGCTACACCTTTTTTCGAGCCACGTTGTTCGTACATCTCTCGCCATACAGGCTCAATTCGTCGAACAATCCTGTTGTTTAGGATAGCTGTAAAAATCTTATACAGTGTGTTCAAACAAGTTATTGGCCTGTAATTCTCTGGTTTGGACAAGTCGCCTTTTTTCGGTAGGAGTATAGTGCGTCCTAACACTAGCCACTGCGGAATGGGCATCTCCGACTTTAAATATGAGGTGAATATGCGGGCCAAATGTTGGTGTGTAGAAGTAAACTTCTTCCACCAAAAGTTCTTGATACAATCTGGTCCAGCACCGGAAAAGTTCTTCGTGCCTCTAAGTGCTTTTTTCACCTCTTCGGCAGTGACTGATGGGCACTCCTCCTCAGATTTTATGAGGCTGTCGCAAAACTCCTTGAAGCGGATGATATTGTCAGTATCTTCCTTCAACTCTAGTGTTTTCGGGATCTTGTACACCTCTCTCCAAAAAGTCTCTACCTCCTTGGGCTTGGGAGGATTTTTTACAAAAACAGGGGGATCACTGAAGAGGCGCGATGGGTCAGCGAGAAACTGTTGATTCTCTCTGATCCATCTCTCCCTCTTCTGTATCCTCCTCCTTGCGTCAGATAACAGCCTTATTTTGTCAACAATATGTTGCTTGATTGTCAGCAGCTTTGACTTGTTTAGTGTGTGATTCAAGGTCCTTAGTTCTTGGGCGAACTTTCGAACCCTTTCCGTGAACGGTCTACCAGATGTTATGTAGTCAATCACACATTGAACACGGGACGCATTCTGTCTTGCCCATCCAATTTTCTTGTTCAGTTGATGCAAGCGTCTTCTTGTCTTTTGATCCATCGTCGGTTTGAGCCTTCGATTTGAATCAGCCAAAGCTCTCGCAGCACCATAAACTGAGCAATTGATGGTCCAGAGGTCGGACTCTTGCGAGATATCTCCACAAAGGGAGGCATCCATTTCAGCCAGATCTTGGGGCTTAAGAGGAACCTGCATGTTGATGTTCCTCCTTGTACTGAAATTGCCATCATCTTCAAGAAGGTGCCTACTTTCTGCGGTTGGTCTTAATGTCGTTTCATCTTCGTCTGCAGCTTGTTCAAGCAGCGGTTGAGGAAGCGCTCCGCGTACATATCCATTTTTGCGGAGGTAGTCGGCTTGATTTCGCAAAGACTGATGCGAAACGTGTTGAAGCTCTGGGTGTTTCTGGCACCACAGAGTATGCATACGCGCCATAAAGCCTCCACGAACAGGGATAATACTGGCATCGTAGCAGTCTAACACATCATTCTTAAGTTGATCCGTCCACTCAATGTGGGCGTTTCGCCGGTTCGTCGTTGTGTTTCCATCTAAATTATTTTCAGCACCCCGAACTCTAGGATGATCGGCATTGTTTGCCGATCCATTGTCGGGTGCTCTGCGCGTTCGATCGTTTTGAACCGCATCTACAACATTTTGGTGGTTTTTTGGTTTCATTGTTGTTCCCACGAGCAGCTAGGGAAAGGGTTCGTCCATCCTTGTAGAGCCCCGCGTGCAAGGATAAGGCTATTACTCTGAGACATCGCCCGATATCCCAGGGTCACCGTTAAAGACACCTCACCCAGGTGCCATGCAGCTTTCGGCACGGTTCGCACACCTTCGCTTAGGGGTTATTCCTTCGGGACCATCCCTG
>CAKNXH010059498.1:95734-113875 GCA_932178445.1 Andricus quercusramuli
TTTTTTTGCACACTATTTTTGAGCCCCTAAATCGAATCCAGCAAAAAAATTGGATGTGATATGACCTTGCATTAAAAGTTGGTTCAGGCACACCGTGAAAAGCAAATGCAGAGAAACCAGATAATTTTTCATCAGAATAATTAATTACCTGATCCATGATTAATCAACAAGTTATCATGAAATTGAGTAATATTAAGCGATTCGCAAATTTCACAAATATTACGAAAAGTCGCAGAAATATTTTAAAGATTTTCAACGATTTCAGAAAGATTTCACGAACATTTCAAAATTTTCGTAAATATTTCATATACAATTCAAAAATTGCACAAAGTTTCTCGATAATTTCCCAAAGATTTCGCAAAAATGTGTAAGGTTTCGCAAAGATTTACGATCGATTTACAAGATTTCAATGATTTTTGATAAATTTCGCAAAGAATTTGAATAGATTAAACAGATTTCTGATATATATATATATGTAGTATTAAATATGTTTTGAGATAAGGGATTGCATATTGTACTTATAGTTTCTACGTGGGCGGAAACAACGTGGAGCTACATGTCCTCTCTCATAAAATATTTCGCATGCGTTTAACCATTTATAAAGTTTTATTTTATTTGTACTAACTTGTGCGTCTGAAATTATGTGCACATTTACATTCTCGTGAACATTGATTCTTAATTTAGTATAATTTTCTTCGCAACACATACATTTTTCTGCTAACGCTTTTAACATATGGCGAGCAGCATTTTGCCTCGCAACCTTTTTTGTAGATGCGGGCTCACCTTCATATAGATATTTTACATTATTTTTATGTCGGGTCAGCGAGGCGAAACTCCCGTAAGGCGGCATCCAGGGGAAGCTCGCCCTCTCAATCTAGGCTCAAACCGCACGAGGACTGGGGGGTGTCTTCCACTACGGGAAGAACCCGTAAGTGTCCAGGCTTCTCGGGCTCGTGCTCAACCAGCCGTTGAGCCCTCCGTTGCCGACTTTGGAGTCTTTTGCGTTTGCTTGTAGGTGGTAAGGGAACGTATTTCCCAGGATGGGCAAAATGCTCAGCCATAGCCCGGCGATGACGTTCGGCCCAGCGCTTGTGCTGACTTGGCCGATTCTTTTTTGATTTTCTTACCTAAGGACAAACGAAAATCCTACTTCAGCCCTTGCCCGGAGTTATGTTTTTCACTTGTATAATTTTTGTGATTCTATTTTTAAGGAAACTCGGAAATCCTCGATATGATCGAGGACCCGGAAGAGTTTGTTCAATTTTCGCGAGTTTAGTTTTTTAGGGAAACCCGGTTATCCTCGCTATGGTCGAGGACCCGAAAAAAGATACCCGGTTATCCTCGATATGATCGAGGACCCGGAAGAGATTATTCATTTTCGCGAGTTTAGTATGTTAGGGAAACCCGGGAATCCTCGATATGGTCGATGACCCGGAAGTCATTATTTATTTTCGCGAGTTTAGTACTTTAGGGAAACCCGAGAATCCTCGATATGGTCGAGGACCCGAAGGAGTTTGTTTAATTTTCGTGAGTTTAGTTTTTTAGGGAAACCCGGGAATTCTCGATATGGTTGAAGACCCGGAAGAGATAATTTATTTTCGTGAATCTAGTATTTTAGGGAAACCCGAGAATTCTCGATATGGTCGAGGACCCCGAAGAGATAATTTATTTTGTTAGAAAACCCGGCTATCCTCGGTAAGATCCAGGACCCGAAGGAGAAAACCCGGTTATCCTGGATATGGTGGAGGACACGGAAGGGGTGATTAGTCCAGGCATTACGTCGGAAAAATGAGTGAAATTCCGTAATAACTGACAGACGGAATGTTTTTAATGAGAAAGTTTCGTTGAGGGGTCCCTTTTAACATATCAAAAACTCTAGAACAGATCAGTTGCCAAGCCGGGTTTTTTTTTCGAAAATAGTTCCAAAATTTAGTTTTGCGTGGATTGGTAATTCCCATTTCATTTTAGAGCAAAATGTCCAACAGAAAAAAGAAAGAGGACAAAATTATAAGAAAATTTGTTGCAGAAAATAATCCGCTATCTTCTATAGCTTTTGAGTTAGGATATATTGAAAAAACCCCACTTTTTTGGATTTTGGACGAAAAATCAATTGTTTTCAAAACAAGCTGTGTACCTTTGCACCTAATTACTATACGGAAAAGTGTTTCACAGGTGGGTGAAAGTAGACTCAATTTGCTGTGATTTCAGAAAAAGAACAATGTCCTACCTATAATAGGTCATAAGTTATGACCCCTCAAAGTTGGCCATTTTTGCCTGTTTTTACGGGCAAAAAAGTGGAGTACAGTTTTTCCAAAATAAATCAAGCCAAGTTAAGTTTACATTGACTATGCCAGAGGATGAAATAGAGTCTATATAATTCTGCGTAGATCTAAAAAAAAAGTATTTTAGACCTATTATTTTGGGAATTGCAAGGTTCCAAAAATTTCATCTTTTTTTTAATTTTTGACTAAAAACGCGAAAATTGTGTTTTTTCGAAATACCTCGTTTCCCGTGCATCCTACGACAAAGTTTATAGAAAACAAATGAAAGTGGAGTCAATTTGGCGTAATTTGAAAAGAATAAAACTGTCCTAGCCCTAATAGGTCACGAGATATGACCGTGGAAAGTACACTCTTCCTGCACAGAGGCACCTGAGCCAAGTACATTTCATTTGTCATGTATAAAAGGTATTTTGCGATTGATAAATAAATAATTGTTTATAAAAAAAAGCTTGCTATCGCCACTTTTGATTACATTTTTGCCTTTTTTTAGTACTTTCGTGGCAAAAAAGTGATTCCAATTGATTGAAAATGTGTGATATGTTTTTTATCAATGAACAAATATTTTTTATTAATAATTGTTTATAAAAAATTCTTCCATATAAAAAATTCTTCCACTCTTTCGCCTAGAGAGCGGAGTGGTGGTAGACTAATGCGCGTGGTAAACGTGTACGTCACAGAGGAGAGATTCTCGCAAGCATTTACCACCACTCCCGCTCTCTAGGAAAAAGAGTGGGAGATGCGGAAAATGTGTTCCCTAAGAGAATTTCCCCGAGTTGAGCAGGTCTGCTCTGGTCGTAAACCACAACGAGGGCAACAGGGCTCCGAGAAAGGGTATAATTATTCTTCACCAAGTCTTTGTGTGTATTTATATTTAAAAACTCAAATATTCACAGTGTTCAACAATTACGGTTAAGGATTCTATGTCCTGAAAGAACCTGATTACTCGCGGATACAAGATTCCGGCGGGGTTTTCGAGAGCGACTTCCTCGCTGGGGTGCGGCCGGACTCGAACTGATCTGCGAGCTTGACCGCCGCTGCCCGCTGACCGGACGACGCTTGTACGGCGGCCAGACTCCGCACTACAATAATGTACGTAGTCGCCGCTGGTGCGCGGCAAATATTCAAAAACTTGTTGTGCCCATCGTGACGAATGGCCAAGAAAATAATTAAATCAAATATATTTTGACGTTGGTTTAAAAAACCCAAAGGATTTTTTCAGCGGACGTCAATCCACAGGGTATTTTCTTGGCTTTCGTTGTAAGTTAGGTAGGCTTAAATAGCTTAAATAATTCCTAAGGGTATATCAAACGGAAATACTATAATTAAATCGATAGTTAGATCTGATAGAGAAACTTTTCTTAGCCAAATGGTTTTTTAGTGATGATTTAAAAAAAATCAAATTAAAGCTAAGTATAAAAAGGATGAACGCTTATTACCTAATGCTGCAGCTTAAATTCCAACTATGTCCATTGAAATTTTTTCGAATGCGGTTCCAGGCGTATCCGTTATTATCATGAGATTTTTATTTTTTACGCGAACTAATTTTTTAATTTGACATTGGAAGCACTGTTGAATATATTTCTGAATATCAATTTTCATATTTTCCCAATAATAATTCTGACGAATTCGATGATAAGTTTTTGTAATACCTTTATGACCTCCTAAAGCTGAAGAATGTGCTTCTTCAAGTAATTTAGTTTGCTGTTCTTTTGTTGGATATTGAACTATTCCCGTACATATTATAATTTTGGTAGAAGAATCCGAGAAAGTTGAAATTAGAATTTCACGTATTCATGCTGATAGAATCAGCTTCAATGGGAAGGGCTAAATTATACTGTTGTCCTTTCTATGTTTCTTCAACAAGTCCTTCCTCAAGTTGGCTCAGCTTAGGTAAATCACCACGTTTTGATATAGCTCTTGATCCATGATCACGTGGGGAACCGTCAGTAGCAACAAAATAAGCGTAATTATCTTTCTCATCGTTAATTGATCACGACACTCAACAACATTTTGTTGTGTATGTGTTTGGGTATTCAAAGAGGGGGTTCTGGAGGGGGTTTACTTTCTTCTAATTTATCTTCATTTATCTCTTGAAAAAATTCGGGATTTTTCACGTTTCTTCCTTTTGGAATTTTTATAAAATATTCTGGTTCTGAAAGTTCTTGCATATTTTCTCCATCAACAAAGTTTTCTTCATTTGATAAATTTTGAACATTTTCGTCTCTTTGGACCTCATCTTCCGAAGTTGAGGAATTATCTTCTTCATTTTTCTTCTCTTCGTGTTGCGCAGCAGGCTTTGCCTTGGATTTTTGGTAATTTTTCTTCTTCTTAATTTGCTTTCTTGAATTATCAAAATATTCTGTATCTGAATCAGATTCATCTTCATGTTCAAAGTTTGTGTGCGTTTGCTGTTTTAAATTCAGAGACTCACCAGTGGTTGCCTCTTTTCTCGGTCTGCCTCTCTTTTTCAAGGATTGCGGGTTGCTTGCATTTGTGAGCACAGCTTTCTTGGGTTTCTGTATTGGACTATCAAAAAGTTCATTTTGTATTTCATTTAGTGATTCCTCACTTATTAAATTATGAAGAATTTCAGGAATTTTTTCCTTCAAAGATTCGCTATTTATTTTGATATTTTCTTCGGAATCTGAATTTTTATGATTTTCAAAGTTCAAGAATTCCATAGAATTTATAGAAGTCTCTTCCTCAAACGTTGAGTTATTCTCCGAAATTATATTAATTTCTACAGTTTCACCATTTTCTAGACCGGGGTTCCTCGAAAGCGCATCTGCATTAACATTTGGGTCAGTATACGTCAGGAATATCAGGATCTGCGAGTGGTTGTTCGATTATAGGTAAATTTCGTGAGATTATAGTGTTTCATAAGAGACATTTGGGGTCCGAAGGATTTTTGAAAATTTTCGAAATTACGTGAGTTACGCCATGTTGAATTTCGGCATCACATTTTTTTGAAATATCTATATTTCTGCAACCATTGAACGAATTTCGATAAAAATTGTAGGTTTTTTAGATGAAAGTATACGCTTTGAATTGAAAATTTGAAAAATATTTGGTTCTCAATTTTGACCAAAAAAATGACCAAAAAAATTTTGAATTCAGTTTTTCGTCAAGAATGGAGAAAATTTCTCTTTTCTTGTTAAGATGATTCAATTCCTTATAATTTCACCTTTAATTTGAAAAAAAATGGATGGTGGCTTTTCTAGATCACGAGATAATGGCATTTTAGTGGAACCGTGCTCTGCCACGGCACTGCTCTCTCAGTGTCGCACAGTGAGGGAAGAGCACATTTTTGGACAAAACCGCCCGGAACGTACCATTTACTAAAGGACTTTCAAATTGGTTAAAACCTGACATAAATCGATGTAATAACTAACTAAAAATTATTCTGAGTCGGTTAGATTAATTAAAAAATTGTTAATAATGCTATAAAGAAACTAATGAAAACGAAACTCATTTCTTCGTTATTTGCAATGATTAGCTACCTAAAATCCATAGATTTTGTATGAAACACGACGGATACTAATGTGCAATTACAATTAGTCGAAAATGGTGGACTTTTAACAACTGTTTAAACATTTTCTGTGAAGAAATATACATTTCGACCATTTTTTCATGATTTTATTGCGTAATCAAATAAGCCTTTTCATAAAATAATGACAAAATGTGCAATTTGTCTATAGGAAATATTTACATTGAATACACAATTTCTTACAAACACTTTTTTAAACAGAATCTTATAATTGTAATTATGAGCTTTTGACGCTATGAAAAACATGACAGCGAGGGTGTTTGGCAAGACAATATCATGTGTATTTGTTAACAAAAATTGTTTATGAACAGTATTGTTCAGAATTTTATTATAAACACTCAGAGAAAAAGCACTTCAATATGTGAAAGACGAGGGGAACTCACTCAGAAAGCACCCCGATATGTGAGAGGCAAGGGGAACTCACTCAGAAAGCACCCCGATATGTGATAGGCAAGGGGAACTCACTCAAACAGCATCCCAATATGTGAGAGCCAAGGGAAACTCACTCAGAAAGCACCCCTATATGTGAGAGTCCAAGGGAACTCATTCAGACAGCACCCCAATATGTGAGAGGCAAGGGGAACTCACTCAGAAAGCACCCCGATATTTGAGAGGCAAGGGGAACTCACTCAGAAAGCACCCTGATATGTGAGAGGCAAGGGGAACTCACTCAGACAGCACCCCAATATGTAAGAGGCAAGGGGACCTCACTCAGAAAGCACCCCGATATGTGAGAGGCCAAGGGAGCTCATCCAGACAGCACCCCAATATGTGAGAAGCAAGGGGAACTCACTCAGAAAGCACCCCGATATATGAGAGGCAAGGGGAGCTCACTCAGAAAGCATCCCAATATGTGAGAGGCAAGGAAAACTCGCTCAAAAAGCACTCCAATATGTGAGAGACGAGGGGAACTTGCTCAAAAAGCACCCCGATATGTTAGTTATTACATCGATTTATGTCAGGTTTTAATCAATTCGAAAGTCTTTATATAAATGGTACGTGCCGGGCGGTTTTGTCCAAAAATGTGCTCTTCCCTCACTGTGCGACACTGAGAGAGCAGCGCCGTGGCAGCGCACGGTGCTTCTAAAATGGCATTATCTCGTGATCTAGAAGAGTCACCATCAATTCTTTTTTTCAAATTAAAGGTGAAATTCTAAGGAATTGAATCGTCTTAACAAGAAAAGATACATTTTTTCCCTTCTTGACGAAAAACTGAATTCAACATTTTTGTTGTCTTTTTTTTTTGGTCAAAATTGAAAACCAAAATTTTATTGGAATCCTCAATTTCAAGCGTATACTTTTATCTACAAAACCTACAATTTTTATCGAAATTCGTTCAATGGTTGCAGAAATATAGATATTTCAAAAAAATGTGATGCCGAAATTCAACATGCCGTAACTGCCGTAATTTTGAAAATTTTCAAAAATCCTTCTGTCCCCAAATGTTTCTTATATAACACTATATTTTCACGAAGTTGACCTAAAATCAAACAACCACTTGCAGATCCTGATATTCCCGACGTATACTGACCCACTTGATTTTCTTTCTTTATAGACGACGTCATAATCATATTCGGCGAGCTTTAATCACCATCTTGAAACTCAAGAACAAGGATCTTTAGAGTTTTTGAACCAAACAAGGGGCTTATGGTCTGTAACGTGGGTGAATTTTCGTCCGTACAAATAAAGGGGAAAATATATTACAGAGTAGACTATCGCTAAAGCTTCTTTTTCATACGTGTCGTATTTAAGTTCAGTATCGGTTAGTGATCTTGAGACATACGCAATTGATTGGTCTTTACCTATTTTACCTTGCGAAAGTATTCCTTCTATGGCATAACCTGATGCATCTGCAGTTACAATGAAAGATTTTGAAAAACCAGGTCGAATTAAAAGATTTTCTTGGCACAATTAATCTTTTCTTCGGATCAGGACGATCTCCATCCTCATCTATCATATATCCCAAATATCCTACTTCGTGTCGCAGAAATTCGCACTTGTCGGGTTGTAAATGAAGATTTGCATTTCGTAATCGGCTCGTAATCGTTCATTAAATTTTGATTCATGTTCTTCTAAAGTATTCGCGTAAATCACAATGTCATCTAGATAAACAAAAAGTTCCGTTCCTTGAAGTCCCGTTAGAACTAAATCCATTATTCTTTGAATTGTTGCTGGTGCATTTTTCATACCAAAAGGCATTCTGTTAAACTCGTAATGTCCATAAGGAGTTAAAAACGCAGTTTTTTGTGCATCTTTGGGATCTATTTTTATATGATGGAAACCCGTTGCTAAATCAAAAACAGAAAAATAGCGCGCGGATCCTAACTGGTCTAAACTGTCATGAATATTTGGTAGAGGATATGAATCACCAATTGTTTTTTCATTCAATTTTCTAAAATCAAGTACCATTCGCTATTTCTTTTCTCCTTGTGAGTCTTGCTTTTTTGCAACAATACAAACTGATTTATTGTAAAGTGATTAGGTGGGTTTTATTACATTGTTTTTCAATAATTCATCCACTGGGCGGATGATTTCTTCCTCATGAACTGGGGGAAATCGATATTGTCGCGAAAAAATGGGGCAATCATCTGTTGTTGGTACTGAGTGTTGGAGAATTTTTGTAGGTTCTAAGTATTCTCCCGGAATGTGGAATCAATCTGCGTTATTATTAATTATTTTTTCAACGTGTTCATATTCTTCCATATTTAAATGATCTAACCGTAGTAGTTGTTTAATGATTTCTACTCTTCCTTCGCCTGTGATCTTGTAAAGTTTGCAGAAATGGTTAGACTTTTCATCAGATTTCAAAAAACTATTTAATATTAAATTAGGCAAATTATTCTCATTTTTATTTTCTGAAAAATTAGATTGATTTATTGATTTGTTTAGTTCGCATTGTTGGAAATCATGTAATTTAACACTAGGAATTGATATTTTTACAGGTTGTTCATTTATGTTTGCATATTTGACGTAGGCTTTGCCTCCACAATTTTTTTCAATGGCTTGACCCACAAAAATTCCTTCCCCAATTGATAATTGAGGTATATAACCTTCACTTTTTTCCGCATTTTCTATTTTTACATAATAATCAAAAATTGTTTGTGTCGGGATTGTGATAACGCCAGTTTGTTCAAAAGGATAAGTTGCATCGTTAATTTCAATACATTTATATGTTTAATTTATATTTACTTTATTATTAAGAAAAAATTCAGAGCCCAAGACTCCATCTTCATTTACTGGTACATCATCAGGAATTATATTCAGTGTGGTTAAAAATCTAAGTATTGCAACCTTAATTTGGCCTAGAGCCTAGAGTATAAACAGGTAGATCATTAATTCCTGTTAGTCTCAACACTTCATTTTCATTTATTTTTATTTCGGGGTCAATCGCACTTCTTTTAATTAGATTTCGACCAGCACCAGTCATCATACTTGCCGGGGTTTTCAGACCAACGGCAGATACCATGATCGAAGGAATCTTATTATTCCTACTGAGATGAATTTTGATATCATTTTCCTCACTCTTAATTTCCATAGGTGCTTTAGTTAATGGGTTGGCGCCTTCCTCCCAGCACCCATTGGGGGAATAGCGTTGGAGTTTTCCTGTTTCAGCGTATAATTTTGAGGGCTTCGTTGATTTTGTAAATATCTACTCTTTTATGACAATCCTTAGTGATGTGACCAGAGTAATTACAAAAATTGCAAATAATTTTGGATCCTTGGGAGGGATATGGGCGGGTCTGCTGATTATTCGTATTTTCAGGATTTCCCTTTTGGTTTTATCCAGGCTTAAAATTTTTGATTCTGCGTGGGTCTAAAATTTTGATTTTTTCCGTATCCGAAATTTTGATTTTGTTTGGTTCCAAAATTTTGATATTGTCGATATCCAAAATTTTCATTTTGTCGATTACTGAAATTCTGATTTTGTCGGTATGCGAAATTTTGATTTTGTCTAGGTACAAAGTTTTTGTTTATTCCAGGTGTAAAATTTGAATTTGTCCAGATCTAAAATTTTGATTTTGTCGGGGTCCAAAGTTTTGATTTTGTGCAGAATTCCATTTCTTGTGATTATTAAAATTTCTTTGAGGTGTATTTCGTAAAAATTGGTTTTGGATTGAATTTGAAACATCGCGATTTTCGGAAAAAAATTTTTGTTGAAAGTTTTCAAGGTGGTAACACTTTTCGGTCGCATGTCCCGGTCTTCCGCAAATTAAACATGCTATTTTAGTGTCCTGAGCAATATCGCATTTATTATTTTTCGTAATAATTCGCAATTCTGATTCTTCTTCTGAAGATTTAATTGGCTTATTTTTTCGCAATTCTGAACATGCATTTAATTTTCTTTCAATTTCTAGAGCCTCATTGATAAGAGTTTTAAAAGTTTCATTCACGTTATCTTTTAGTCTTATCTCTATTTCTGAACGTAAAACCCTTTTAAAACATTTAACCACATCATTTTCTAAATTTGCTTTAAACGTGTCATCTTTGGCACCATCATTGCCTAATTTATGCGCGTCTTCAATCCTATCTGCTAATTCTTTTATTCGTGCAGCGTATGATATAACATTTTCTTTAACCCACATAAATATATTGCCTAGTTCTTACAGCTGGTATACACTTTTCGCAGGGGCATAAACCTTTTTTAATTTTTCTATTAATTCATCAAAGGTTCGAAACGTGTTTCCGAATATGCATTTTCGCGCTTCTCCGGTCAATTTACTTCTAACTAATCTAGCACATTCTCATGTGCCTGTGTGGGAATTAGAGCTTTCGCTTCTGTACATCCCTCTATAAAATGAGCTAAAGGGATGTTAGTTCCGTCAAATATAGGGATTATTTTGAGCGCGTCGCGGAGGGAAACTTGTTGATTAGTTGGCAGTGTCATTTTTTTCTGTGTTGTCGAGTCTTCGTCGCTTGCTATGTCGCCACTATCGTGTTAATTTATTATTGATTCGCGATTCAAATCAGGAAATGAGTTTTCTTTTATTTTTTACTTACTAATTAGCTGAGAGAGCGTTGCACTTAATAATGATTTTACATTAGTCTGATAATCCATATATGTCTGATATATTTTATCAGACATTAGTCTGATGTCCATATATGTTTTTTGTTTTGTTTTTGATTTTAAAATAGGTTTACCCAGGTAATACAATTGTCTTTCTTTCTCTTATCGCATCAGTTGAAACACGAATGTACTGTATAATTTGGAACAAGCGAAATGTGTTCTAAGTAGGACATTTTTGTAGTACACTGTAAATTTTCTGCTGCTTTAGCTTTAGTCTCATCCTATTAGTGCGAATTACACACTTTTTATATTTTATAGTTAGTTTTAAGTTTAGATGTAAAGGGTTAGGTTGCAAACCAGCTCTAAGCTGTAACTCGGCCCTTTAAGTGCCCTTCCATTAATATTTTCTGAAGACTTTGTATATGTTGTTGGCATCTTAATAAAGATCTATTATTATTATTTCTATCAAACTTTTTCTCGCGTGAACCCGGTTTTTCGTCTTAGTCACGGACTAAGTCAAGTGACTGATGAGATGAGGATGTTATAAGTTATTTCAATATGTTCTTTGAAATCATTTACGATGATGATGTAGGTACAAAATTAGAAACATGGTGTAGTTTGCAGTTCGGCTTTGCCGCTGTTATCCTTACACAGCGGCTGTGAGTGTTGACGGTGATACCAGTCGCCTCTGGATGCTTTTTTAGAGCTACCATGAAAAAAAAAGAGGAAACTCATTTTTCTCTCAGGCTTAAGATGGCTACAGCCCAATATGTCGAAGGCATTTTTGGTTAGAGTTGAATTTTGTTGTTTGTTTGAATATTATGCACGGGGTTGTCCCGGTATATATTATCAGTCACGGACGCATTATTATAATGCAATCAAGAGACCTGATAAGAGCGTGTGCCCTGACATATTGGGCAAAGCCTGGTTTTTACCCCATCATTCACGGACTGGGTTGCAGTCAAGTGCATGCTGGGGGGACCTACAGCTTAAGGTGGGTTCCGAACCACCAGAACCTCGGTAAAGGTACATAGAAAAATTTCAAGAGGTACCGGCTCAGGGATCGAACCCCGGACCTCTGAGGTGAAGTCCGAGCGTCTAACTAACTGAGCCACCGAGGCTCTATTATTATTCTCATTTTAGAAATTATATGAGAAGTTGTAGGCTCCGGAAGCTTCGATCATGATTCCTTGAAGAAACCAATCCCAAAGCTACTGGAACGTGTACGTCATCCGCTTCTGCTCCTTCTGTCCTAGAAGGTAAGCAAAAGCGGGAAATTTACGCGTGATAACATCGGGCAACACTGTTCCCTGGAGTCAGGTCTCTAGCCGCGGATGACCTTACGCGGCAGACAAGACAGTTGGAGATGAAGGTTTCACCTCTGGATACTTTTTATTATTATTTTTTTTTTTTCAAACTTTTTCTCGGGTGAACCCGGTTTTTTGTCATAGCCACGGACTAAGTCAAGTGACCGATGAGATCAGGATGTTATAAGTTATTTCAATACGTTGTTTGAAATCATTTACGATGATGTTGTAGGTACAAAATTAGAAGCATGATGTAGTTTGCAGTTTGGCTTTGCCGCTGTTATCCTTACACAGCGGCCGTGGGTGTTGAAGGTGACACCAGTCGCCTCTGAATGCTTTCTTAGAGCTACCATGTATCACGCCATAGGTTCTTAGTCACTTGCTTCCTGATGGTCTAGGAAGTTTCTTACAATGCGACAGGTGTTTAATAAAACCGGCTTTTGAGCTGCCGCCAGTACCCTACTTACTCCTAAATGTTCAAGATGGTCAGTGCATCTTGGGTGCACGTTGCCTGTAGCCGAAATCACAATAGGATGAATAGATGCATGTTTCACATTCCTCCATATTGCCTCAACTTCATGCCTTAGCTCGCTATACTTATGAATCTTGGTTGTATAGGTTGCCTGCAAATTTCGGTTGAGCGGACAAGCAATGTCGATGATGTAGACTCTTCCACCTTTTTTCTCTCGCATCACGATGTCAGGTCGATTGGCTCGGATGCAATGATCCGTCTGGATAGTCACATCCCAATATAAGGTGTAATCTTCATTTTCTAAAACTGACATTGGAATGTATCTATAGAAAGGCATCCATTCTGTTAAGAGTCCTAGGTTTAAGGCAAGTTGTTGATGTACAATGCTCGCCACATCATTATGTCTGTGCGTATATTCTCTTTGAGCCATTACGCGACAACCATCAATAATGTGCTCGATGGATTCGTTGGTATCTCCACATAATCGGCACCGGTCAACCACGTCTTATGTAACACGTGTTTGCGATAATTCCTGGTGCTGACAACTCTATCCTGAATCGCAATGACGAATCCTTCCGTTTCTGGATACAGGAGTCCCTTTCTCAGCCAAATATTGGATGCCTCACTATCCACTTCATATTGATCTAGCGTTTTGGGGTGTTCGCTGTGGATGGCTTTCTGTCTCCATTGCATTTCTAATTCCTCTATGGTTTCTGTCCTGATATTCAAGGCCTCCTCTGAGGACAAATTTAAGGGCGTGTAGTCAAGATCCGCTTTACAGATGGTGTTGTAAAGCGTAACATCTCGCTTGCTGTTAAAATAATCGCGCAACTGGGTAACTTGTGACTCACACAGTTTTCTGACATCTACAATGCCTCTGCCCCCTCTATGTCGTGGTAGAACTACCCTTTCACTCGCCGAATTACGGTGGTGCATTCGGTGTTTCGTCATTTCTACGCGGATGATTCTGTTTAATCGTTCGAGTTCAGTGTTCGACCATTTGATGAGCCCAAAGGAGTACGTCAGAACAGGGATGGCGTAGGTGTTGATTGCCCTGATCTTGTTTGCCGAGTTAAGAGAACTCTTCAGAACCAATCTGAGTCTTGTAGTGAAGGCAGTCGTTAGGCTTTTCTTAAATATCGTATGCTGAATACCCTTAGATTCGAGAATACCCAGGTATTTATATGACTCGCCCTCAGTCATTGCCTCGATGTCATTCCCGAAATCGTTATCTATCTCTGCGGTCCCTAATTCTCCTCTGGTTAAATGCACTGTTCGGCATTTATCTAGTCCAAACTCCATGTTGATATCATTGGAAAACTGCTTTGTAACATCAATCACTTGCTGCAGTTTCTCGTCCGAACTAGCGTGTTGCTTCAGGTCATCCATGTATAGAAGATGGGTTACTTGATGACCATCCTCATTATCATTTACTCGGAACCCATGAGACATGCTATTTAAAGTTTTGCTCAGTGGGTTCAACGCTAAACAGAACCATAATGCACTGAAGGAGTCTCCTTGGAATATACCCGTCTTAATGCGTATTGATCTAGTTATCCTTGGTTGTCCATGATCAAAATACTTGATTCTTGTACCCCAAAGCATCATCGCGCGACTTAGGAAGTCAATGATGCGTGGACAAATTTTGTATACTTTTAAGACTTCATGCAAATAGTCATGTGGTACGGAAGGAAACGCTTGCTTGTAGTCAATGTATGCCATGTGCAAGTTCCTTTGGTGTTTACGAGCTTGCGTCATGGCAACAGCGTCTATGGTGACTAGATCTTTACTGCCTCGGGAGATTTTACAACATCCTTTTTGTTCTTCTGTATGGATGTCATTCTCGTCACAGTGAGAATATACCTTATCTGCTATGATAGCTGTAAGACATTTATATATTGTTGGAAGACAGGCTATCGGTCGAAATTCAGATGGATTATGAGCGTCTGGTTTTTTAGGCAACATATACGTAGTACCCTGCAGCATAAAGCCTGGCATCAGATCTGGATGTTCGATGATCTTCTGAAAACACCGTGCCAACGCAGGATGCACACTAGTCAGGTACTTGTACCAGAAATTGTGCACCATGTCCGGACCTGGAGCTTTCCAGTAACATGCTTTTTTCAAAGCCGCTGAAACATCTAAAGCTGTGATGTTCGTCAGCTCCATTTCAGGGTTATTGCTTGCTCTTGCTTTCTCTAGTTGGAACCACGCAGTGTCCAAATTGCTTCTGTTTGTTTTTCCCCAAACATCTGACCAATAGTTAGTCATGTCTTCCAATTGAGGGACTTCGGTGTCTTGTTGGTTATTTTGCTGTACACTGGGAGTCTATAATCTCATCCAATATTGCTGGTGTCAATGTCTCGATGTACCGAGGGTGGATGATTTTAATAACATGGTGTATCAGCTTTCTGGTTCGATTTCCTTTCTTATATTGAGTCAGTCGACCCAATTTGCACCTTACTTCACTGACATCCATATCCAACCTGATCTTTCATGGCGGATCTCGCTCCTGTCTTGGGGCGAAGACTGCATTTATAGGCCTAGTTCTGCGGCCCAACGTTCTAACGGTTGCCACAGATGCACAGTATACAAGAGTTTGCACCTCTAACGCATTTTGTGTTGCGTTCAAATGCATAGGTAAAACCTTGCTGTTTAGGTGTTCTATTAGTGCACGCAGATCATTTGTGATGTTCGTCTTGAGCAGTGAATGCCTTTGTGTTGGTTCTACATGTCTGAACTCTAGTAGAGCATGACCAAAATTCCTTTCAAGGTGCTGTAGATTTTCTGGGACTTCGCTGTTTATATCATCGTTTATAATATCCGGATGTGGTTCTAGTCCATCCGGTACTTGATGTTCATTATCCCTAGCACCTATGTCTTCAGCTGCAATCAAGTTTTCGTTTTCCACATCTTCCAGTGGAAGTTCATCAATAGGAAGCTGCTGTTCCACTTCCATTTCGATGGCAGCTATTTCAACAGCCGAAAGCAATTTGTTTACAGATATCGAGCGTTTTTGATCTGTTAGATTCTGCTCATTTATTCTTGTGGCTAGCCCTAAGTACTTAAGTAAGAAGAGACGATGATGTTCTCTCCTCACACTTTGCCCACTTTTCTTTGCCAAAAAATAAAAGCGCATCACATCTCTGTTCATATGGTATGTCCATTTTAATCGCTTCCTTCGTTGTTGAACCTCGGCTTCTGGCACTGGTTGTATTAGACCATCTACCTCCGGAGGATGTGGTGGTGCTGGATCATCACCAGGTTGAGGAAGAACATCAATTGCCACTGCTTGTTCGTGTGACGCGGCTTCCTCTAACTGCTGTTCATTGCCGTTGTTCTTCCACTCCAAATCAACCTGCTGTTTAATCTCCATTGCTCGATCTTCTGAGATGAGTAGATTAGTCCTGATGTCCTTCACCTTCGCGATAAGATCTCTCAATGCGACTTTCTCTATTTCAGGATACTTTGCGGCAAATTTCGTTCTGAAATTTGGTCCTTTTTTGCGTGATGTTTCAAACTTCGCACTTTCATAATAGAGACGCATCAATTCCTCATTCATTGTCGTATCCCAATTGATGCTCTCCCACGGTATTTCTGTTGAAGTGGTTGGCTGCAAATAGCTAACGCTAGCCAAAGCATCCTCAGCAGACACAGTTGATGTTTCACTGCTTACCGTATTTTGCAGATGTTCTTGCTGGCCAGCTATTTGATTAGTGAGATCTGCCTGACCATCTCGCAGCTCACCATCACCACCGTCCCGCATGCTGTGGCCCCCAGCGGTGGCTCCAGGGACGCCCCGACGATCCTGGGGTAGCGACAAGCGTTTCAAAATTTTTAAAATACTCTCTATTTATGGGTTTTGGTGTTCCTCTTAGTCACTTTCCTCTTCGTTTTCTGCCTGTCTGGCATGGGAAACCCTGTCAGTAGCAATGCTACTGACAGAGAGGAAAGCTCATTATTATTATTATTATAAAAAAATGAGGAAACTCATTTTTCTCTCAGGCTTAAGATGGTTACAGCCCAATATGTCGAAGGCATTTTTGGTTAGAGTTGGATTTTTTGTTTGTTTGAATATCATGCACGGGGTTGTCCCGGTATATATTATCAGTCACGGACGCATTATTATAATGCAATCAAGTGATCTGATAAGAGCGTGTGCCTTGACATATTGGGCAAAGCCTGGGTTTTACCCCATCATTCACGAACTGGGTTGCAGTCAAGTTCATGATGGGGGGACCTACAGCTTAAGGTGGGTTCCGAACCACCAGAACCTCGGTAAAGGTACATAGAAAAATTTCAAGAGGTACCAGCTCAGGGATCGAACCCCGGACCTCTGAGGTGAAGTCCGAGCGTCTAACCAACTGAGCCACCGAGGCTCATTTTATTACACGTCTTATTATCTATTATTATTATTATTATTATTATTACTATTATAGTTACAGTTTTATTTTTATTTGAATTTGTGTAATTAAGGTATTATTTCCGGGATCAATAAATGCAGAAGAGTCAAAATTATTCTTCTCTGAATTATCACTACCAAATTCCAAATCTAGTTTTTCTAATTCTTTATCAATATTGATTTTATTTTTCCTATCACTCTCAAGCCCGTTCTTATTTAATTGTACTTGCTTAGCTAATTGAGGTTTTTTTTTTGACAAGATTCCTTGTAATGGTTTTTTGAATATTCCCTAAATCTACTGGTTTTTTATTCGGCATGGATTATACTTATATTCGGACATGCTTCACAGCAATAATATATAAAATGTAAATGTTGTAAGTTTACTGTCTTCCTTCAAGTTCTCTGTGCTTAAAAATGTGTAAAAAGGAAACTTATTGAAACAAATTATATATTGACTCCCTTTTGTTCGGTTTCCCGGCCGATGCACCATAAAAAAGGTTGTATGTTACGTCATAGAAAACGTAAAATACTTTCCTTTTTAATTAGGTTCCGCGTGTTAGTTGAGATCGAAGATCTCACACAGGCGAGAGGAAAGAGTAGACAATAAATAAACATGGATTTGTTTGAACAATTTATTATAAATAATTACAACTGAAATGTATTGCTTATCAAGGGCTTAGCACAAGAAACTGAAGGAAGACTTGTAGACTCTCTAATCCTTGGCCAGGACCTTTAAAAAAAAGGAGACTCATATATTATGGCACAAAGGAGTTATATAATGAAATTAGAGTTTTTAAAATTAGAACTTACCGGTTATTGATTCGGAATTGGTTCGAAGTAGTCCAGGATGGGAAATGCCAGATTCGGGATTCCCAGTGCACAACACTGTCACAAGGACACACACCCTAACACGCGAGAGATACCGGTTTGAGACACCAGACACTGGACAGTCGAATCCAAAAAAACCGTAGGAAATTGAGAAGAGTTGAACGGAACTATAACTTCTAATTTCTGACTGATCCATGTTGGTCCATTGAGATTTTATAGAGCCCATGGCGACGTTCCCGCATGCTGCGAAGATTCTGTATACGCATACGTCATGAATATATATATATATATATATATA